>PVIW01002602.1:0-54983 GCA_004026585.1 Noctilio leporinus
ACACAATGGAATTCTATATAGCAGAAAGAAAGAAGGAACTTGTACCCTTTGCAACAACATGGATGGAACTGGAGAGCATTATGCTTAGTGAAATAAGCCAGTCAGTGAAGGACAAATATCATATGATCTCACCCATTATGGGACAATAATGAGCAAAACTAACAACAAGCAAAACAGAACCAAGTATATGAATACAAGGGATAGGCCTTCAGTGGTCAGGGGGAACGGGGTTGGGGGGAGGGGGGAGGCAGAGGCAAAGAAGGGGAGCAGCTTAGACAAGAACCTAGTATAAAGGAATCATGGACATGGACAACAGGTGGGATTGACTTTGGGGGGAATGGGTGGGTGGGGAGGGGGACAGATGGGAGTAAAAAGGGGATGGATGTAATACAGCAACAATAAAATTTTAAAAAAAGATATTCAACCACACACAAAAAAAAAACAAAGAGCCCAAGACACACATTATTTTCTACCCATTGTATTCTTCACATGTGTGAATATGAGATTGTCCCATAAAGGAAATATACCCCTCAGAGGATGAAGTTTGAAAAAAGAAAAAAAAAAAAAAGACCTGTATATAAATACCAGCTTTGTTCGTAATCACCCAAGATTATAAACAACCCAAAAATCACCATTTGGTGAATAGTTAAACACATTCTAATACATCCATACAATGGAATATATATATATATATATATATATATATGAGACATATAAAGGAACTATTGATATATTCAACAACATGGATGAATCTTAAAAGCACTATGTGAAGTGAAAGATGACAAAAATAAAAGACAACATAGCTTATGATCCTATTTATATGAAATTCTAGAAGAAGCAAAACTAAAATGACAGAACCCAGATGGGTGATTGCCAAGGATTCAGGGTTAGGAGGAGGAGATTGGCGGCAGAGAGACACCGTAAAAAACAGTAGAGCATTATTGTATATAAGTTATACAACAATAATTCTTTTAAAAAACGTGTGAACTCATATATTTTATTCTTAGATTCAACAGACCAAAAGCGCTGTGTCAAATGGCTACTGAAGTATGTAAACACATCCGCTTTCTGTACTCATCTCTTCCCTGACCGGCAGCAATAGGAACAGGTACAGGCTCGCAGCCCAGGCTGTGAGCGCTGGTGGTGATCTGTGTAGTGATCACCATGGAAGGGTAGGTGGGGAGGGTATGGAAAGGAATACCAGTGCCAGGGAGACCAATACATTCACCTTCAGTCAAACCATTGTTTAATTGCGGTGATATCTTCCAAAGGAAATACTTTATTTAAAGAAAAATTTTCAGATTGGATTTTGTTTGTTGAGAAAGGAGAGGACTTTTACATCTGGGAGCTCAATTTTGCTACTTCTATTTACAATCGATTTTTCATTGTTTTTCCTTTAAACCATTGGCCAAAGATATAATATATATTGAAAGGAGTTTTGCCTGAGTGCGTTGATATAACAAACTTTTCTCTATGGCTTCTGCTTTAGATCATTGCACCATTGTAGGCATTGATAGTGTCATTATTATTATGCTAAACATTTATATGATTATATTTAAGATAAAATTCTTTGAATGTTTCTCTTTTGTCTGGGCTGTGGTCCAGAATTTGCTACCTCTTTGAACTGGGCGGTGGATCATATTTTAGCCTTCCAGCTACCCCATGACCCTCTACAAGATTGCTACCTCTGATTCCAGGAATTCTTAGGTTCCTTTATTCCCCAGAAGTTACTGCTTCATTTAAATCACAAGGTTTCAAACCTGCTCTCGATATTTCCTACTCCATGTGGGATTCTGTCTTTCTAAGGGTGATAACTATCTGTGTTCTGCCATCATGAGGACCCTTGGCTCTCTCCCTTTTCCACTTAGTCTCCACTGAACTTTCCAGTAAGGGCTCGGGATTAGCTTCGCTGGTTTCTAATGTCTGTCTGTTTACATGTAAATTGAACATTGTAGTATTCCCTCTCGTACATATTTTAGTTTTGTTTTAGAGGTTTATTTGCTCTCCTTGTTTATCTGTAAGGTCTCTGGAGGATATGTATTTTCACCCATCCCCAAAGTCCCTTTCAATCTGGCAACCATCAAAATGTTCTCTGTCTCTATGAGTCTGTTTCTGTTCTGCGTGTTTGTTTTTTAAAATTTAATTATTAATAGATATTATTTATCGTCATTTTATTGTTCATATTTTTATCTTTTTTCCTTCTTCTTAAAGAAGACCCTTTAACATTTCATATAATTCTGGTTTGGTGGTGATGAACTCCTTTAGCTTTTTCTTTTCTGGGAAGCTCTTTACCCAGAAAAGATATCATTTAGAATCAAAGGTTTCTAAATCCTTTGATCTGAATCCTTTGATTCTAAATGATATCTTTATTGGGTAGAGTACTCCTAGTTGTAGATCCTTGCTTTTCATCAGGTTGAGTATTTCTTACCAACCCCTTCTGGCCTACAAAGTTTCTGTTGAGAAATAATCTGACAGTCTTATGGGAGCTCCTTTGTAGATAATGAAACTGCATTTCTCTTGCTGCTTTTAAGATGTTGCATTTTAATTATGACCTGTCTTGGTGTGGTCCTCTTTGGGCTCATCTTTTTTGGAATTCTGTGCTTCCTAGACTTAATATGTATTTCCTTCATCATATGAGGGAAGTTTTCTGTAGTTTTTTCAAGTAAGTTTTTAATTCTTGCTCTCTCTTATCTTTTCAGCATCCCCATGATGCAAATGTTGATATTCTTCAAAAAAAATTTTAATGTGTCATTTAATATACTGTACACTGCACAGATTGGAGAGTTTGTTTAAAAATTAGTAACCAGGCACTTAATTGTTCCATACAAACTATGTTTTGAGTAGAGGTTAAACTACCCATGTGGCGGGCATAGATCTGCAAGAGCCTTAAAGTAGCCATACACCCACCATTCAGATATGCAAGTGGCTGGGAGGGAACCAGCCAATGTGATTTCTTCAGTGTCAAAGCTTGTTGTGGGGAGTCAGAATAGAAAAGTGCTGAAACACTCAGGATGCCTAGAGTTTATAAAATGTAACTTGGCAGTGTCATTAACTAAAATATAGGTCTTACTGAACCAGGACATGTTTGAGAAGACCAATAATTTTGTTGTTCTTTGCTTACTTAAATCTGAAACAAGTTTTAAAATTTGGGATTTTTTTTTAACTTTTTGTTTTTTTGTTAAGATTTTATTTACTATTTCCAGAGAAAGAGGAAGGGAGAGAGGCAGAGAGGGAGAGGAACATCAGTGTATGGTTGCCTTTCACCTGCCTCCAGCTACAGACCTGGCTGGAGACCTGGCTTGCAACCCAGTTATGTGCCCTGGCTGGGGAATTGAACCAGCGACCTTTGGGTTTGCAGGCCTGCACTTTATCCACTGTGCCACCAGCCAGGGCAAAATTTGGGATTTTAATACCTTGTATTTGTTCTGGCTGCTTTCCAAAATAGGAGAGAAAACCAAGAAGCAAATGCTGCAATGTGAACTTAAAAGTGGTTATCAGTATTTGAATTTACCTGTCTTTATAAACTGTACAGATCAGTCCCTGGGCCTGGTGAGCAGCAACACAAGGCCCCACAACAGCGCGAAGTCATTTGAGAGCTTTGGTGATGGTGAGCTTTAAGACAAATAATGATTTGGGAAAGATATAGTTCATTATTTGCAAGGTTCTTTTCAAGCTTAACTGTGATAGCATCTCAACTAGGGTAGAATATCAATAGATTCTTAAATAATAGAGGATACCCTCACTGCTTGCTGAGGTCACATCTTAGAAGGAAATTTGACATTGCAATTATATATTTGGTACTATTAATTACACTCACATGCCTATGTAGGAAGTAAGGTCTAACATTTAACGACAGCAAGATGACAATTTATTGTTTTGCGCAATAACCATGCCTGAGCACCAAGCCAAGTCATGCTCTTTGCCAGCTACTGACACCACAGATAAAAAGACAAGGCCTGTGTTCTCATGACCTGGTAGTGAGACAGATGAGTACACTTTTACTAAACACTGTGAGTCTATAAGCCATAGAAGAACCACAGCACTGATCCCCACTCAGCTGGTGTTCAGTTTTCTAGTCCAAACCAGGTCTCCTGATAGAGTCTCTGAGACAGGACCTGGCAATCTGTATTGTTAAAACCTACCTTGGTTCTCACTGAAGAGGCCCGCGTGAAACTGCAGCTCCAGGGCATGATTAACTCATACTCAGGCACCCTGGTTGCCACTGCCTCCCAGATCTTGGGAAGCTGCATCTTTCACAAGTTATCCTCAGGCTACGGGATGGGGGAAGGCCAGGAGAGGAGGTAACCAACCCTTCTGCCCAGCCCCCCTGTAAGGGCTCTGGCTCCTAGGGGCTGAAGAGGCTATGGAATCCTTCCTTAGAGGCAGCACCCAAGCAAACCACCAAAGTACAAAATGTACATTCAGATCAAACACTGAGAATTTTCTGTTCTTCCAGATGATAAATATGAGCAGTGCTCTCACCTCTTTCCTCTTTCCTCTTCCTATTGCTTATGAATCTCCTGTTACCACCCATTGAGTCAGTCCAGATGTGAAAGTAATATGTCAACTTTACCAACCTGTTAAAAAGAAAGGGAGGTATGTGTACCTAGCATTTAAGATTACATATATGCGTATATGTATATATATTAGATTGTGAGACTATCATTAATATGGATTCATTTTGTATAGTTTTGAGGAGTTTTTACCCCATTTTTTTGCATGCTCCTCTTTAGGGGAGCAAAGATTATCTTTTACAAACATACCTTTTATTTTGATTCTTTCCCTTGATTCTTCTCATGGCAGCTTTGATACATAATTCACATACCACATAAACTTTACCCTTTTTAAGTATATAATTTCATGGATTTTAGTATAGTCACAGAGTGACACTATCACCACTGTCTAATCCCTGAATATTTCATCACCCCAAAGAGAAATCCCACACCCTTTAGCTGTCGCTCCTCATTCCTTCCGTTCCCCACCTCCCATGTCTCCCAAGTCCCTGGCAACTGCTAATCTACTTTCTGTCTGTAAGGATTTGCCTCGCCTATTCTGGACATTTTATGTAAACAGAATCATACAAGACGTGGCTTCTTGTGCCTGCCAACTTTGGCTTGGCATTATGTTTTTAAGGTTCAAGGTGTCGTATGGGTCAAGAGTTTGTCCCATTTTTTATGACTACTGCCTTCTCATGTGATCACATGGCCTTTCCTCAGAGCATTAGTGTAGAGAGAGTGTGCTGTGGTCTGTCCCTCTTTTTATGAGGACATTACTCTCATTATGGGGCTCTTCCCTCATGACCTCATCCAAACCTAAGTATCTGTCTAAGGCCTCAATTTATAGCATCATCACTTTGGTGGTAAGGGCTTCAGCATAATGAATTTTGAGGGAACACAGACATTCAGTCCATAATAACCTCCATTACTTTTTTTTATTATGGTTAAAAAACATAACATAAAATTTATAACATAACATCCTCATCATTTCTCAGTATATAGTTTGGTAGTTAAGGATAGTCAGATTGTTGTGCTCCAATCTGCAGAGCTTTTTCATCTTGCAAAACTGAAACTCTAAATGCATTAAAGAACAACTCCCCATTTTCCCTTTCCCAGTCCCTGGCAACCACCATGTTACTTTCTGTTTCTAGGAATTTGGTGGTTGCACAGAAGATTACACAGGATAGTTGCCTGACCTGAATGTAGGTAGCATCGGTTCCCTCACCTTCACACCGTTGGCTAGACCTCATATTACAGCCCTACTAACTAGAAAAGGAGACAGGACTATAAGCTTGCTCTGTTTGTTCTCAGGGAAAAAGGACTAGGTTTGGTGAACATAGAGCAGCTACTACCACAATCTAGAGTTAAATTTGGAAGTGATGGAATGTAGGTGATCAAAGCCATGACTAAAGATGGGTATCACCCCATAAGGATGGGATGAGGGACAGTCACGAAAACAAGGGCACCTGCTGGAGGGCCTGTAATTTAAAAAATAATTTATGTAATTAACTGTACAATATTTAGGAAAGGTACTAATATTTATAGGAAAGTCAACCTATGTAGATTCAAAATGGAAAAGTAGCTTTTTTAGAAACCGGAACGTTTTCACTTCAAGTTAACCAGAAAAACAAATATTAGCATGATTGTTTTATGACTATTTAAGATGTAAATATAAAATAACCCAGATTTTTAGAAATACTGATCTAAGTAAAGGCTTTATTTTTTGTCACTTATTTAGTGCATATTTATTGAGCATTTAATATGTGACAGGCATTTCGAAGATTATAAAAATAAATTTAATAGGAAAAAGTCTGTTAAGTAAGTAAATACCCAAAAGTTCAGACAAAATCTTTAGGACCGCAACAACTATTTATCCAAAATGCTGTACCCTGAGACAGCAGTCTGGAGGTGAAAGACATTGGATTTGGAGCCAGGCAGATCTGGTCTTGACTCTGCTGCTTGCTCTCTGTAACCTTGGGGAAGTTATTAACATCTCTGGAATTCCGGCTTCATCAATTGCTAAGTTGATGCTAAAAATACTATCTGCCTTTTAGGAGGTTTTGTAGATTAGGAATACTATGTGTACGTAAAACCTAATACAGTTCTGGTTATTACAAATTATTATTGTTGTTATTATTGAAGATGGAGATCCTATTGGTTAGAAAAAATGACCATTACCTTACACAAATTTGGGACTTTATTCACTCTAGTTATATAGTGAGCCATTACTATGCATGAAGAATTTAGGATTAGACTGTGTCTTTGTGTCTGTGTTTTCAAAAGCCTCATTCAGTTTTGAATGCAGTCATGTTTCAAAGGCCTACAACCGTCAGGCTTGTATAACTGTCTTCCTTTCTTTCAAATGACCAGAGACCACTCTGTCCCTCTTGGCACTGTTCTCATCCTCTTTCTTTGCCGGGGCAGCTGCTGCAATACTATACCACATTTCCGCTGCCCCTGCCACCTCCGTTTTTCATTGCGGGCATCATAGAATTCTTCCTTAGCCCCCTTCCTTAAGCTGATCCTTTTAATTGTTTTTTCAGTTACCTCAAGAATAGTCACCACCTTCGTTCTCTCTTTATGAGTTCATTTTCCTTCCCACACCATGGACTGCTTATAAGATCCTATACCTTGCAGACACCCAGGATCCTCCCCAGAAGTTTCTCTTCGCTGGTGCACATGCTGATACACGTCACATGCCACACGTGCCACACGTGCGCTGCCTGCCACTTGTGTTGCCACCCCCACTCCGGTGGCTCTACTGCAAATAGGTGGGGATAGAGACTGTTGTCCACCTTCTGAATTCTCACTACAGCCCTTTAGCCATGGGAAATGGCATAAACATCTGTTGACCAAAGAGGAAGAAAAACCTTTACCTCACACTAAAATAATTATTTTAAATTTATTTTATATGCAATTTTATTTTGTTTCATTGCCAGTGCTGCAGCAATCTTTCTTGTTTGTGATAAATGCAAACAGCCTCATGTCAATGTGGATTAAATGTGCTTTTGTGAGATTAGTTAGGATCCATTTATTACATTTTCTTTATGGCAAACTGGATTCTGCCTTTACAAAACCATTTTGGCATAGAAATTATAAGATGTGAACAGCCTGTTCAGAGTTTTTCATTTTCAGTGACTTTTCTTGAAAGGGGATAGAAGATTTCAGCAAAGGTGTTTTGTTCATCTTTCTCTACTTTAATGGGTGTCTTCTTGTGCCGTTTACCACAAATTAAGATTCTCAAACTTTTTCAGTCTTAGGGCATGAGGTAATGACTGCAGTCAGCTGGAAAAAGATCAGGGATTAACAATGGAGCACATGTCGGCTGATGCCACAGAGTTATGTATGACGGCTGAGAGGCAGACGTGCCACCACTATAATTAAAAACAGCCATTGACTGCGGAGTGTACAAATTTATAAAGAAAAAGTTTTTACATATGTTATTGTCGATGATACGCCATATCATCTTGAGGACTTGCGCACCATTAATAAGTTTAAAAACAATATCTAAGTTACAGAATATCCATACCTACGCTGCCACCGCTCCAGTTACGACTTGCATGCCTCTTCCTGGACCATTGCCTCTGGGGTCCATCCATGGTCCCGCCGCATCTAACCTTCCCACCACTCACAGTTCCCTCTGATCTTCCCATTGCTCCTCGGAAACTTGATGCTCATCAGCCTTTATTTTTCATGATTTCCTCTACGTTCTTTCTTCCCTCGCTTCTTCCCTCCCTTTATCTATTTCTATTTTTTAGTTTTCTCACTTTTAGAAAAAAATCAAAAAGTGAACAAACTTTTAGCTTCAACCACTCATGATTCTCCAAAATCACCCTCACCCTCCACCTTCTCCGTGAATACACACACAGATACATATACACACGTGTGTGTGTGTGTGTATATGTCTACTTTTTAAAGAGATTTTATTTATTTTTAGAGGGGAAAGGAGGGAGAAAAAGAGAGAGCAAAACATTGATGTATGAAGGAAACATTGATTGGTTGCCTCACTCAGGCCCCAAATGGGGACTGGCCTACAACCCAACCATGTGCCCTAAATGGAAATCAAACCAGCAACATTTCAATTTCTGGCAGGACCTCAACCAACTGAGTTATACCAGTTAGGGCTGTAGCTCCATTTTCCAAACTCCACATGTCATGAAGGGCCCAGTTCAAAAGCTACTTTGTAATGTTTTTCTGATCATCTCTTCCATCCCCACAGATGGATATACATTATCTATACTTTCTCTGGGACCTTTATACTTCTAGAACTTATCATATTCTGCCTTGTCTTACTGTTAACAGTGGTTTGTAAGCTCCTTAAAAGCAGTTTTCATGTTTGGTTTATTTTGTATACCTCCAAGCACCCTGCAGAGTGATCTACTCAGACTAGAGCATACAAAGTAGTTATGAACACTTACTTCTCTACCATATAGGCTAGTGTGAATACACTTTGTTGAATTTGGTGTTTGTAATGCCTCCTTGTATCATTACACATTCATTTTCACAAGTGTTTCTCGACGTTTTCACGGTGCACGAGCAGCTCCTATTCCTTAACAGGTTTGATCTTACTTTTTATTTGAATCTCAATAGTCAGTGAATTGTACCCCCTCTGTTGGTAGCCTCGTGTGCAAGCTGAACACAAGGACCACCATCCTGGCAGCAACTAACCCCAAAGGCCAGTATGACCCCCACGAGTCTGTGTCTGTGAATGTGGCTCTTGGCAGCCCACTCTTAAGTCGGTTCGACCTGATCCTGGTTTTGCTTGACACCAAGAATGAAGACTGGGATCGCGTAATTTCCTCCTTTATCTTAGAAAATAAAGGTATGTAAAGACAAATAATTCAAACTGACATAACCAAATGAAATGTTCTTTGAAGGAATGTAAATAAATTCCCAAGGTACCTTACCTAACAGGCAGTAGACAAGTGCTTCAGTCGAAAGCAGTGAGAAGAGCCAGTTTGTGAGCCCAGAATAATGAGCAGAGTGTGAGGGTCTTTTCTCTGTTGGCCACTGATGAGATTATAGTTGTGAATATGATTTTTGTGATGAGAGGGGGCAATCCTATGATACATATGGTTATTATTCCTTGCACACAAGGAAAACCTTATGATATGTAATTATTACTTTCTTCTTACACGCAAAGAAAAGTGAACTGAATTATAAAACAAATCTAAATATAGGTTTCCCTTTCAATTAAATTTGATTTACTCAAGTATTACTTTAAAATATAGGGCAGACCAGAATTATTCTGAATAATTTTAGCCCCTGTGGGAAGCTTACCTTTATTAAGCTTAGACCGTGATATCGTTTGTTCTAGAACTATGTGCTGTACAGAGACAGGTCTAGATTTTAATAGCCACAAAAACTAAAGGTTTTTTTTTTTTTTAATGAGTACAAGAACTTTATGAAAAGTCTCAAAATGAAATGTTTGCCTGTTGTGAGTTTTTACTGACCCAACACCTGATACATACAGGTTTCCCAAGCAAATCAGAGACACTGTGGAGCATGGAAAAGATGAAAACCTACTTCTGCCTCATTAGGACTCTTCAGCCCACCCTGTCTGATGCAGGCAACCAGGTTCTTCTCCGGTACTACCAGATGCAAAGGCAGAGTGACTCCCGGAACGCTGCCCGGACAACCATCCGCCTGCTGGAGAGTTTGATACGACTAGCAGAAGGTTATTTCACTCAACAAATGAACTTTTTATTGGGTACCCAGTAGGTACAGGGCATGAGGGCTGGTACTGTGAAGTCACAGATGAATAACGCCTACTCTAAGGTGCTCACAGTTGCTTATTAAAGTAAATGCTGTGAGCTATGAAAGCCCCGCTCTACTGGGGACAGTTATGGGTGTTGAATGAAGTGTCATTAAGAAAGAGGAACCTTGCCCTGGCTGGTGGTACAGTGGATAAGGCGCCAGCCTTCAAACCCAAAGGTCGATAGTTCGATTCCCAGCCAGGGCACATAATCAGGTTGCAAGTCAGGTCTCCAGCCAGGTCCTTAGCTGGAGTGAGGTAAAAGGCAACCATACACTGATGTCTCTCTGCCTCTCTCCCTTCCCCTCTCTCTAAGAATAATAAATAAAATATTAAAAAATAAGTAAATTAAAAAAAAAAAAACAGGAACCTTTGTGATATCTCAGGACCTCCTATAACTGAAGATGACATTCATTTAGAAAATCTTATTTACTATGGTTTTGTTTCTCAGTAGCAGCCTATTAGTATTTTGGGTTAGATACTGCCTTGTTTGGAATTGTTTCCTGCACAGCAAACCACCACTAACATGGTATCACCAAATTGCCCTATCCTATCCTTAAGGTATGGGCTTCCTGCAGACTTACAGCTTACATACATCTCAAGACTTTTTTTCCTAATGTTGGTTTTTACACTTAGCCCTTGTTTAAATAATTCATACAAATTTCATACAAATTGACTGTACCATACGATGATATAATATGAGGTCTGTCCCAAAAGTGTCGGCTGCGCAAACTGTTTTATGTTGACATTGGCTCCATTTTTTCAGGACAGACCTCATATAGGCTTAATAAAAAGTTCTACAAAAGAGACACACTCTACTTTTTAAAGGAATTTTAGCTAATGTTAGGGCAAGAAGTACCCAAATTTTACATTCATGAGTTTGGTAGTTTTTGAAAAGCTCACAGAGATAAAGAAAAGGATCAGAGATGAGAAATGAGTTTAATTTAATTTTATAATAGACTAGAAAGCAAAGATTAAATTGTTGAATATTGAATATATGCTTATATAGCCCCTTCCTTTGCTGGAGCCCAGAATACTTTTTCATACAAATACACAGAATTGCCATGGGCAGTATGGAAGGATTAGGCTCTTTATTAGAGGAACAGCATTAAAGCGAGTTAAACTTAGACTTTTGTGCTTGTTCTGGTAAAATTAATGTTATTAGTAGCTCATTTAGAATATACGATTTTTTTTTTTTGGAGGGGGATCAGGTAGAGTATTACATTACCACCTCAAATATGTACTTACAAAATTTCTATCTTCAGGTTTTTAAATGCGTCTTATCTTTTTAGCTCATGCCCGCCTGATGTTCCGTGACACTGTGATTCTGGAAGATGCTATTACAGTGGTGTCGGTAATGGAGTCCTCAATGCAGGTAAGGACACTCTGTAGTAATGTTTGAACTATAACTACAAACATTAAGTAAAACACTGTTTATAGTGTATCAGGAGTTACTAAAATAATCACATTCTAGACCTCATACTTCCTTGAAATATATCCAAAGGAAACCATTTAAAATATGGAAAGAAATTGTCATAGAAACATAGAAAACTCTGTATCAGTAGTATTGCTTTTGCCCATCTGTGTAAAGTGGTGAGTCTCTGTCCTTTTTCTCCTTAAGGAATCTAAGGGATGCTCATGGTCCCACTAGTGAGGGCATGGCTTCCTAGAGCAGTGCTTGCCCGCATGAATAGGGGAAAAAAGACTTGAAATTTGAAAAGGCGCCCAGGTGATTCTAATTTCAAGGTGGGGGTGTAAAGGGCTGGTCTTTGCCATCCAGGATCAGTGGCCCTAGTGTGTACTTCTTGTATGCAGGCTGGCCAGTGACTCTCCCTGGTATTTTCCATTTCTCAAACCTTCAGGGGGGCGCCCTGCTGGGAGGTGTGAATGCACTCCACACTTCCTTTCCCAAAAACCCGCTGGAGCAGTACCAGAGGCAGTGTGAACTTATTCTAGAAAAACTGGAGCTGCACAACCTCTTGAGTGAAGAGCTAAGAAGGCTTGAAAGGTGAGAAAAGAAAACCAGGAAAGGC
Source organism: Noctilio leporinus (assembly GCA_004026585.1). NCBI lineage: Eukaryota > Metazoa > Chordata > Mammalia > Chiroptera > Noctilionidae > Noctilio > Noctilio leporinus. Next base: position 12,285 of record PVIW01002602.1, read on the forward strand.
ATATGATGAAAACAAAGGAAGTATAAATTAAGTAGGAAATCTGTCTGTGCTATCTGTAGGGGATTGTTTCCATTATCCATTGTTAAATAATCAGGTACTGCAAAACTCAGTGGCTTAAAAAAAAGAGACAGTACCTCCATTCTAGCGCTCACTTTTCTGGGAATCAGAAATTGAGGGGGCTCATGGGGATGACTTATTTCCATTCCACATAACATCAGCTGGCGTTACTCGTACACCCTCATTTAATTGGGAGCTCAGCTGGGGTTGGCATAGCCAAAATGGCCTCCCATCACACGTGTGGTATCTTTGCTGGAGTAGCCTTAGTGGCTGGAAGCCAGCTGGGCTCTCTGTAGAGTGGTCAGAATTCTGCCACAGTAGCTTCGGACTCCAGTGCAGCAAGAGAGAAAGCTGCCAGGCCTCCCACAGGCGGGAACGGAACTGGAGCAGTCTCTCTTCTGCCACATTCTGTAGGTCAGAGCAAGTCACAAGGTCATCCTACAGGGTAACAACTCAGGAATGACAAAAGCAGTGTTTCAAAACTCACCTTTCTAAGGACTGGTCAAAATGTGGGCATAGGGGAAGGCATGTGTCATACACTTTACCTGAAGAATTGTTGCCTGGAACTGAATGTTGATGTGTCCCTAAGTATATGAGCTTCTAACATCCTAGACTTGGAGGCTGTGCCTGTGGAACAAAAGTGAGGAACAGCAGGTTTGTCCATTTGGGTATCATGATGGCCAGTTGAGGGTTGAATAACTGACCCGTTCCTGGTTATTGGTGTTGATCACAAAGCTGGAGTCTGGTGAAAGGAACGCATGTGGACATGCAGCAGCTGCAGAAGGAGAATGTGGGACCTCACTGGGCTTGACTGGCATTTTCTCCCATTTGCTCACTCACTCATCCAGCACCTTTCTCTTCCTAATGTGTAAACCTCAGCACAGCCTTCCTGGAGGAGTGTGGGGCTTTGTCCTACTCATTCACCAGGGGCCAGCCTGCATTAAACTTGCAGTTTGTCTTTCTTGTGGCCTCCTATTTTTCTAATGGCCCAGAATAAGGTGTTAAGATAAAGCTCTTCCTTTGGTTCTTTTATGGTTTGATGCAGCAGATCCTTCCCAGGCCTGCCCTGGGCTTAGCTTTGTATTTGGAGACACTGCTCATTTTGATCAGACACTAATTGTTGTGACTACAAAAACATGCTGGATTCAGAAAGGGAGGGAGTGTGAGGCCGAATCAGTGTTAGACGATAGAAAAGTAGCAATTGGACCTAACCAAATTCAGAATGAATTTGCAAGGAAGGAAAAAAGGAAAAAGTAGGCGTTGATCTAAAAGACAGGATTCTACCCCAAAATGTTCTTTTATTCTTGTACTTCTTTGTAGTGCAGAGGCCTGTACAGTGTTGATCCCCAGAGCAACAAAACCTGTTACCTCACAGATGAAAGTGAATTAACCCCAGAACACAGTCTAAGGCTAATCATAACAAGTGAGAAAACCCCAAGCAGCACCTGGGTTAATCCCCTCAGGAAAAGTTCTCTATTCTTTAAGGAGCTCACATATCAATCATAAAACTATTTGTGTTTTTACCTCACTCTTCTACTGGAAAATGGCTTTAGTGACATTCTTCCTCAAATGGTGACCATTCAACCCACCTCAAGTTAGAGTGTGAAGATGCTCTCTTTTATGAGGTTTTAATAAAACTACAGACATTTTTATGTAGGGGAGAAATTCTCAAAGTCAGAATTAGACTAAAATAGCTAAATTATTAGTCATTCTATCCCTGAAAATTATCTATTTTTTAGGACATTGTTATGGAGCTTTGATAATTATTAGTATCCCTGCCCTCAATTTGCTGCTGAAAGTATACTAGATAGTAGTAATTTTTAAAGCTACTTTTTATTTATTTATTTTGGTTGGTTGGTTGCTTGTAACTACAGTGAACATGAATTTGCTATGTTGGTGTTTCCAAATCTAACATGTGTAAATATAACCTAATTCTTACACAGTAGAATTTTTTCCTATGGTAAAAGATAATATATATTCTTTATAGGGTATTTTGAAAAGTAACAGTAATGAATTAATAAGGAAACAAAAATCACATATAATCTTATTTCTCAGAAGGTCTGTCATTAACATTTCAATGTATTTAGTATATTTAAATTTAAAATGAATTTAACTTTAATGTATTCTATTCCTTTTTCTGTGATCACACACATAATTTTAGAATAATTTATTCCTCTGCTTTTTGATGTGATTTCTTTTCAGATTTAGTACATGGAAGTAGGGTCATATTGTCCCTTATTCTGAAAAGGAATCTCCAGGTTATTAGGAAGGGCTTTTTAAAGGAGTTTTCTTTTGAAAAACTATAATCTCTTTTAGAAATTGAGTCTCTGGAATTAATTCTGTTTTTAATATGCACAAGATTTAACAAGGTTTCTCTGGTCAGATCCTTCATTCAGGAAGGGTCAGTAGGTTTTAACTGTGTGTCAACCTGGAGAGTAGCAGCCCTGAACACATTTGAAACACAGCTGGGCTTTGCATTAAAGATGCCACAGTTGTCTGGGAAGGCTCTGCCAGGAATGTGGCACACGTGGGAGCCACAGAGGAATCACAGTTACTCCTCAGGAAGGTGACTTTTTAGATGCACCGAAATTCAGTACCTCAATTAGGTAAAGAGATAGAGAGATCATAATTTCTAGTTTTCACTTTGGTTCTGATCTGCGAACTTGTTGCTAAGCAACTAGACCCACTTTTCTTTATCAACAATAAACTAATGTGCAAGTAGCTAAAAGTCTGTCTTGTAGTTACACATTTAACACGAGAGAGAAGACTGAACATTTTACACTGACCTTCAAACAATCTTAAATAAATTAAATGGACTTTTAGGGTGAAGGAAAATGTAGACAAACCACTACTTCATTTTCTTTATTTTACTTCAGTTCAAGGTCAAATTAGAATGATTCTCAGATCATTTAAACTCTGGTGGAAAAGGATAATTCCCTCTTGCTGTTTTTAGAGGATGTGTTTAGTGTTAACTTGGGATTGTGTTGGACTTAGCCCTTTAGATGACATTTCAAACCCTGAAAACACAAAAAGGGTAAAGCAAATTTCCTTCCCTTCAATACCTATTTTCCTTATTTCTGCTACAGGTTACAGAATCAGAGTGTGTGCCAATCCCAACCAGGGGCATTGGAGGAAGAGTCTGCACCAGGATCCATGGGAAATGATCCAGGGGAAGGATCCAAATTCAGAACATCAACACAGCAAGAAGTGAACTGTAGCATACACACCTCTTCTCTGGGAGGCAGTCCCAGGGGCAGCCCACTTCTTGATCCCCTACCTCATCCGCAGCCTAGTAGGTCAACAAGTAGAAACTATTCAGCTCGGTGTGAAGATGGCAGAGATGACAGTTTGGATTGGTTTGACTCCATGGAAACTCATCAGATTGAACCTAAGAACACTGTTCCTGTGTCTCCTGGTCCCAAAACAACTAGGGGGAAAATGGCTTTGAAAAACTCCAACAAATCTCAGGGTAAGGAAAGGAGTGAGCCAGACCAAAGGAGCAAATTGGAAACTGGACAGCCTCCAGCACCAGGAGAAACAGAAGCTCCTTTGAGGCCAGAGAGTGTTGAGGGTAAAAAGAAGAAAAAGGCAACTGTAGTTTCTAAAACAACAGGAACTGCTGGGGAACCAGACTCAGTGCTGACGCATCACGTCCCCAGGAATCTGCACAGGCTGCGCAAGGCGAGGGCCCAGGAGTTGTGCGGGAACCCCACCCGGGCGCCCTCACGGCCCACACGCCCTTATCCTCCACCCACCCCTGCCCATAGCCCAGAAAGGACGTCAGAAACTCCCAAAAGCAAGAGACAGAAATCCCTTCCTCAGGTGGAAGAGCCTGAACCTGAACGGGTTGAAAGTCCAGGTCCTCCTGTGGCCAAACTAGCAAAATTTACTTTCAAACACAAGTCAAAACTGGTCCATTCCCTTGAAGACCACAACCATGTGTCTCCTGGCACAACTGACATAGCCGTTGATAGCCTGAAAGTTCCCCAGCAGGGAGCTAGAGGAGAAACAGCTGTGCTGGGGAAGGGTCCAGAAAAGTTGACCTCTGCCTCGGGGAACCAGTTGCAGGGGAAGGCGACGCAGGGGTCGCAGCAGCCACCAGGGGAAGACCGGTCCAGAGAGCAGAGGGAACGGACCCCTGGACAGAGAGGGAGTCTGCCTGGGTCTGCACTTCGGGACGAGACTAGGCACTTGCTTCTCACTCTTGAGAGAGACAGAAAGGAAGAACATTCATGCAACAATAAAAGCAGCAAGGTTCATGCTGGCACATTAGCCAAATTGGCCAACTTCTCCTTTACTTCCTCTGAATCTAAATCTGAATCCCTGCCCCCTCATGCAAGTGAGAACTGGCGAGAGGGAGGCCCGGGCCTGCCTCCCACCACCACAGCAGCACTGCTTGGCAGGAAAAGGAAAACTTTTCAGTTGGACGGGCCCACGGAGGGATTCAGTCTTTCCAAAAAATCTCTCTTTGCTCTATCAGAGCTAGAAGACGACGTGTTAGATTTTGATTGGGATGAAGAAATGAGAAAGAAGCCATGAGCGTGAAAAGCTTGCTGGTCCAATCTCACCCTGCCCAACTCAAAGCAGACCCTTTAGGATCTCACCACGGGGTTCATGCGAGAAAGGAACTGCTGGCCATGTTGAGTACCATTCTAAACACCAGCTCCCCCACATTTTATCATTTCAGGTGTATCTTCATGACTCAGAAAGTTGTTTAATCAATGTAGGTCAGTGTGATAGCAGCACTTGAATTGAATTAATTGACTTTGTGCACAATTTTGCAGATGGAGTACTTGCATTCCTGAAGATGTTTCTGTATGCTTTGCTTTTAAGGAGTGGATTGGGCCTTCCCAGGATTTCTTCCTTCATTCACTCAGGGACGAATGTCAGGAAGGTAGTGCTCATAGAGCTAACAAGTTAGATCAACTCTTCCGTTTTTCCCTTATTTTGTTTTACCCCATGATATGTCAAGTGTGGTGAGTATTTATTATGATTTGACAGAGTCATATGATTTTTCTAACATTGTTATGTGTAAGATTTGAGATGACTAAGGTTTTTTTTTTTTTGGCCTTTGAGAGGCATCCTCACAATTCCATTGTATTCCTAAAGATCTGACAACTGGTCAGATAGCAGCTTTCTGAAGTATTGACCTTTTGAGTTTTTGTTTCTTTCTTCAGCCAGCATTTTGTGCTCCAGATTCTTTTTCTTTTTAGGGTCCCTCTCTTCAATACAACTTCAGTCCTGTTGGAAGTAAAGAGTGTGCAGTGGCCTCAGTCATCTATCTCAAGTAGTTAATACGGAAATGGTCTTTCTTTATGACTCATTTGTCTTTAAAACCAAGCAAATGACTGTGTTTGGTAGTAAAAGGCAACTCAGACTTTGACTTTAAGTCCTTTAAAATCACTGTTCCTTTGGATTCTAGCAGGGACTCTTAGGAATCCATAATTAGCAGGATTTATCTTCTGAAGTATGAGTTTATAAAAATAATAATAGATTGTTTCATTGTCTGAGGGACTTTTAGACCTGAAGAGCACTCAGAACTATATGTACTTTGTGTAATGACCATTTCATTAAATTTGCACAGAAAAAAATTAGGCAACCCAATTTTTTGAGCATTTATTTAAACATTAATTGCAAAACTGACATTAAATTTTCTGAAAAATTTTAATCTATGAGTACACATTTAGTATGGATGAACCTTTTGAAATCTTCAAACACCTTAGACAACGGATGAAAAACATGCATAGCAGTTATAAAATTTATTGTTGTACATTTACTTAAACCTCAAACATCAAGACTATGGTTTTAATAATATCTTTGTTATTTCTGTGCTTAATAATTTCCTAGTGTAGTATTACTTTTATTATGATATGTTCCTAAGTTTTCATCATTAGTACTTTCCTGGGCTTCAGTGTTTTTACTAAAACTAAGGAAAGGATCTGGGTTATTGACCAGCAGTTGACTCTTGCTCTGGACGTGGTCTGATAGTGTGGACTAGGGAGTAATTCAGCTTGAGCCACAGTGTTGCACTGACTCTCAGAGCCCTTTCTTAAACATTTTTGTCTTTGAAACTTGTATACATGTGAAACATGTATACAGAAACTTACGCATTTCTGTCTTTGAATACAGTAACAATGTATTAAGCTTTACATGGCTGATAACACCTAACCTATTAGCTTATCATTTAGAGTATTCTAATTTTTTTTTTTTTTTTTTACCATTTAGAATGGTTGTATTCCTTACTGGCAATCTTGATTTTAGGGCTTTTATTTCTTTGTAATAAGTGATTTGATATATGCAGTTAACTTGTTTCTTCAGGACGTTGAGTAATTCATATTTTAAAATATAGTGTTGAATTGTCTCTCTTTCTTAGTTATTCTCGGAGACCACCATGTCACCTTCTACCAGATTATTATTTGTACTCACCATGCACCCCATTACTTGTGCTAATAAAGTCACCCTATTTTATATTTTATAACTTTTGCCAGGATCATTTGGACAAGTTACTAGTTCCATGTGTTTATTCTTCAGTTTTTAACTAGATAAAAGTAACTATATATATAAATATTATAAATAGACATGATTATTAGAATAAAATTCTCAGTGTATACCCTCCCCTACTAACTAAAAACACTAAACCTGTATCACAGCCTACTTTTGTGTTATTATTACCTTGATGTGGATAAGATCATCACCATAACTACATTACAGTGTTTAGAAGTACTTAGATGGGAGTCAAAATAGATGGAGTCAATGTCTTATTACTTAGTTTTCAAAACATAATACATGACATTGGATTTTCACAACAACCACTCATATTCATAGTTCAGGTGATACCTCATTTCACAAGTGAGAAGGCTCAAGCATATGAGTTATTTAATACAAATACATATTATTTTATTGCTCTTTTAAAAATACCTATTGATAGCCCTGACCTGTGTGGCTCTTTGATTGGGCTTCATCCACATATGGAAATATGGAAAGGTTGTTGGTTGCACTCCCTGTCAGGGTGGTACAGAGAGATCTGGCCAGATTTCTGGGCAGAGGAGAGGCCGGGTGAGGGAGGGCCCTGAGGCAAGTGAGGGAGAGGCTGCTTCTCTGGTAAAAGGGTAAACAAGCTAGCCAAATTCGTGTTGCCCCAGCAACAGAGCTGGTGTGGTGCAGGGACAGATTTTCCTACCCCTAGGCTCAGCCCAGGGAGAGGGAGCCCCTGCCTGGAACCTGTGCAGGACTATAGAACATGACAGATGAAGGAAAAAGCCTTCCTCCCCCTTCCAGTTCCCGACTGAAGGGGAAACCAGAGGTCGCGGAGCTACAATTATCCACAGGTTAACATCGTGGCAGGAAGAGGTACTAACCTGCCCGTCTAACCTGGAAAAGGATAGGATTAGCTAAGGAAGCTGGACCTTTCCACAGTGCAAAGAAGCTTGGGTCAGGAGATTTAAAGGGAAGGAGGGTAGAGACTCAGCCCTTCTCTTCCACTGGGATCAATGCACAGATGCATGGGCCGGAGGGCTCTGGGCAGGAGGACCTGGGTTAGCTGTGGGCCTTGCTCCACGGATGGCGCCCCTGCGTGACCAACTGCATGGTTGACTGCGGGCCAGCCCCCAGAGTGGGGAGCTTCAGCGTGCTGGTGGCAGCCACGGCCTGGCGGGCAAGTAGAGACTCCAGGGAGGTGGCATGAAGTTAGAGAGCCACCCACTTTGCAGCCTTGTCCTCTGAAGGACAGTTAAGAATGGGATGGGATCTCTGGGCAAGGTTTTCAGGTTTCATTCTTGTTTGGAAACAAAGGAGTTTGTTTTGTGTGTGTGTTTTGTGTGTGTGTGTGTGTGTGTACTTCGTAGAAGAAAGGAGCCTGGAGCCAGGGAGTCTCCTGCTTCCCCGAATTGTGCAACATTTTAATAAAGACCTTTTCCTTCCCCACCAATCTCTGCCTTATGCTGGTGTTTGGTAGCAGGCAGCCAAACCCCACTTTCGTTCAGTAACAAGAGCACATGCTGGGCTGTGGGTTGGGTCCCTGGTCAGGGCACTGGGGCGTGGAGGAGAGGCAACCAATCAGTGTTTCTCTCTCACATCAGTGTTTCCCTCCATCTCTTTCTCCCTCCCTTCCCTCTAAAAATAAATATTTTCAAATTCATATCTATTGATAGAGGGTAAAAGTTATCTATTTAGATTGCTTAGTATGTGCTGGTTCTTTTAGAAACATTTTTCAATAAGTAGATGGAAGTAATAACTTGTCAACATAAGAAACATCTGAACCTATAGAGAATTTTTATGAGTTTATTTGAGCCAAACTGTGGACACACAAGTATGCCTGGTAGCAAGATCTCAAAGGTTCATGTGCTGGGTAGGAGGTTATGCCCTGAGGGGTCTGGAAAACGGGATTACTTGACATCCAAAGGTATGTTATCTTAGATGCAAAAAGACAATAAGGCTCAGTTCAGGTAAAGATTGACCTTTGTCAAGGAAGACAGGACTAGGACGTGAGGGTCTGCCATGACTCACTTTCAATTAAGTTTAATCCCAGACCATCCTATATGGTTACTTTTGGTCTATGAGAGTTGTTAAGGCCTCCTGCAGGCCTCCCCTGAGGTTGTCAGGTTTATCCACATCTGGAAGGCTCTACACATCTGGCTTTGTGCCACCTTTTTGATATCGGACATTGTTACTGTAATTCTCCAGACAGGAACCAGCCTCACAGCCTTTTCACTGCTGTTCTACCTATGAAGTGCTCTTCTTCTGAAGGTACTCACTCCTCACCTTCTTTAAGAGTTTGCTCCCATGTCACCTCTCAGAGAAGTCTATTCTAACTTATTCAAAATTGTAAAACATTTCTCCCCTTACCCAGTTTTTCCATAACATTTTCACCACCTAATATACTATAACATTTACTCATTTGTTTTGCCGTCACAGATGGTAACCAACAGCGAGAGAAATCTGGCATGGACAGGAAAGGAGAGATGAGACCAGCTAGTAAGGCAGGTCAAGTGTATTTAAAGCTGGGGCCAGTGAAACAAGGAAGGGCTCTGGGAAACTGAGATAGTTAAACAGCCAAGCAATTTACAGCCATGAAGTAAATCATGAAATTTGGTTATTTCCCTAACCTAGGACACTTAAGAGTCAATGGTGTACACTTCTCCCCACCCAGAAAGTAAATAGCTTAAATCCCCCTATTTAGGGATATAAATAACAGAAATCCAATTAATGCCATTTATACCAACCACACACAAAAACTGATGAAGAAAGAAATCTCATTTTAGTGCATCAGCATTAACCTGGTGAATATGCTATTGAGATCCTCCCCTAAGGCTCCCCTTCAAATTCCCACCTTTGGAAACAGATTAAGAACCCTCAAGGCAAAGATCCAGCACAGGCTCTCTCTGGAGCACACCCCTGCCTTTCTTCCCTCTTAGGAATGCATCTTTACTTTTTCTCCTAAACGTGAGGGTCCTCATGAGAATTGCAACCAGGGTGGCAGAGGGCAGCAGCAGCTTGGCCTGGGCTAATTCCTGAGCCTGTGTCCAAGGCCCTCTTTCCTCTGATTTCTCAGTGAGTTAAAACAGCCCACCTTGGCTTACTTCTGTTACAGTGACACTTCCGAGAGAGTTCATGCAGCCCTGTGTGGCAAGTTTCTCTATAACTTTTCTAGAGAGCCAAAGCAGCCCTGCCTAGGCTCTTTTCTGTTGCCCCCTCCAACCTAAGCCCTTCCTTGTTTCACTGGCTCCAGCTTTAATAAACATATTGTCAAAATCATCTGGAGTCATGGTGTGACATCTTTCCTGAACAAAATGAACCTGAAATCAGAAAAGTCACTGTTCATGCAGCCTGTCACTACCAGGACCAATAAGTAGAGACAAAGATTGAATTTTTATGGGCGCTTTTTTCAGATGCCAGTGATCTAAGAAGACAATGGATACGTACCCTGAAAAAACCATCTTAACATCTCATCTCAAGCCAAACTTTTCTTTCATAAGGAGAAAAGAGTAGGTAAGGAGTTTGGGGCCTTGGGGAGGGGGTGCACGGAGGGAAAGGGTTAACCAGGTAAGAGTTGCAGTCCAGTAATGATTATCCTAATAGTTCTTTATCTGCTGATCAAGAATTCTTTCTCTGTGTCAGGGATGTACCCTCCCTGGAACACAATGTCTCAGATACCATCTCAATTTCTTGCAGACCCCTGGGGCACCAAGGTGTCACAATGGCCTTGCATTCCAGCTCCTGGAATGACAGCTTTCCATGTGCATTAATCATGTAAGCCTATCAACTATAATGAAGCTAAAACCTTTAACTGTGAAATTTCTACACACTACAGACCAGCCCAAGGCAGACCTCCTCCAGGCCTGGTCCCCATTCAGTAACAGAGAGACCCTGAATCTCCATTGCTACCTAGAGACCAGTGGCTGTGGTGAGGGCAGGGCTCATGCCATACCTGGCACAATAGCTGCAATTGGCACTGCCAGTGGATGGAACTTGGGGTACTTGGCTGACATCTTCCATGATCAAATATCTGTAGGAGTCAAACTGATAAATGGAGATTTGCGGGGATCACCACTCTGCTTCCTCGGGTCTCCATGGTAACACTGATTTCTGCTATCTGCCTCTGTATGTTTGTGATTTGCAGTCTTTCCCAGAGGAGGGTGGGGTGTAGGGGCAGCTTCAGAGGGTCCCATGTGTCCTTTCTACTATTATAGCTTTTACTCACAGGCCAAGGAGTCAACATGGGTATGTGGCTGCCCTGTCAACTTCAGGTATTGTCTATTTTTATTACACATTCAGAAACTGGGGACATAACCACTGGGTCGGCTCCTGGGCCAGAAATCCATTTATTACTTGGCCTCCACCCTCTTTACCAGAGGGACTACGGTTTGTGTAATGCTGGGTATTGTGGATGAAAAAAGGGGTTCTCTGGAAAGTAACCTCACAGGGTGATCTGATCATAAATTCCTAACCAGGCAGGTCATGGTTTAGGTCATTTCCCAGATGTAACTTCTTTAGTAAAAGGGTTACATTTGCCTTAAGCGAGTCCTGTCCATTGTTTGTGTGTGTCTAGGTTAATACACCTCTCAAGTACAAGAAGTAGTTCCCCTTGAAGGGGACATTAACCCTTGAGAGAAAACATAATCTTAACTCTCCTGAAATCCAATTCCTACCTCATCTTCAATCTTCCTTACATCCCCTCCTTATTTCACATGCATGAAAGAAGCTGTAAAATTGCTCTTCTCTGGAGCATTTGTGAGCTTTGCTTCCTGGCTTATGTCATTAGCCAGCTAAGGTAAACTCATAAAAAGTCTTCACAAGTTGGGCTGTTTTGTGCATTGACAGTATCACGGTCAACTTAGACCTTGTGTCCAGCGGTTTTCAAAATGCTGGGTTTTTTCCATTCCCCAGGGTACAGTTACTCAAGTGAGCAACTCTTGGGGGAAAACTGGGGCAGTTATTGTCAAGATATTGCAGGGGACTTCTCCCGGGGGACTGGTGGTTCCTTAGTCGTGGTTGCTGAGTCTGAACATCAGCTTGAGGGCCCAGAAGCTGCTCAGAGAATTCTGACTTTTATTGGCATGGACACCTCAGCCTCCTCAGGTTCCTTTTTCTTCACAGCTCAGTGTATCCGTGTTCCTTAGCGGTTCTTGTTAAAATACAGATTGCGAATCCCTATGCCCAGAGTCTTTTAACACAGTGGGTTTGGGGTGGGGCATGAGGATTCATGTTCCTAACAGTTTTCCAGATAATGCTGATGCTGCTGGTCCGGAGGCCACCCTGGGAGAATTCTTATCTAGACTGTGCATGTAGGGACTCCAGCCATTTCCATAGTCTCTCTGCCCACTGTTCTGACCGTGCTGCGCAGTGAGATAGTTGCTCCCATCTTGTTTATGACAGTTAAGCATTGTCATTGGGCCCCTAGTATTCTGGGATCTTTTTTCTCTAAACAGATTAGTCACTGGATGTGGGCTGCCCCTGGGGAGAGGGCATGCCCTTGGGCTAGGGCCCTGGGGGCAGAGGGCAATCTCAGCTGTGAACTGTCAGCTCTTAACACTTGCGGAAGTGTGGGCAGTGCCCTTCAGACCCTACCATGCAGCCACCAGCATCTTGTCTTGCGCCTGGGACTAGAATGACGGGACTAGGGTTTGCCTCTGGCACAAAAAAAGTAAATAAACAAAATAAATATTTTGATGTGATATTATAAAACATCAAAATGCAAAAATAAATCCACGGTTAGCAAAACACCAACATTTTAGATAAAGGTAGGATCCTCACTGCTGATTTCTCTTACTTCCAATACGGTTTAGCACAGCATTGTCTGTCTACCCTCACTGGAATGCAAGGTCTGAGCGCTGGGGTTTTGTCTGGTTTACTCACCGACGTACCCCCAACAGTTAGAGACTATCTGGAACCTAGTCTACACTCAATAAATATTTGCTGAATGAGGCTTTTAAGACATCTGAAGAAAAGATGGCCACTTATATTTTCCCATTTCTCCCTCTTTCTTTTTCCCAGTGTTTCTTCACTAGTGTTGACTGTACACAGGAAGCTGCCTTCACCTTGGAGCCAGGAGACTTGGACGGAGCTATGCGGGACATAGAGAAAGCATCTGACCAAAATAGGATGTACCTTATTATAAAGGTCAATTTTGAGGTGTGTGTCTTTAACACTATTTCTTAATTGATTTCATCATCAGATGGAAGGGTTACATGTAGTGTCCGTCCTTGTCCTAACTAACTCCAGCTATCAGTTGTCAGCTGGTATAATTATGAGAAGTGGTTTACAGAACTAAAAAATTGCCCTGCCCCCTACATAGAGGTGGATTTAGAATTTCAGGACCAAAAGTTAAACAGAAAACTTGGATGTGAAGTGGAAGGTGGAATGGTCAGCCAGCTGCTCACCTCCCTGCTTTCTGTCTCAGTGAGGCCTGTTAGAGCCCTGAGCGGGCGCTCAGTTGACACAGTACACAGAGAAGATACCTTCTGGGTGTAGGTAAGCTGGCAGCACTCTTACACTTGGTGCCGGAAGAGGATGTGGTAAGAGCTGCCAGGCGTAGGTTCTAATAAGTTTCCTCACAGCAGGGCCCGTCACCACACCCTACCCTTAAGGACCTACAACCAATTTTAACATTCTACTTAGCCAGTGAAGGAAGCCTGGGAGTCTCTGGGTCAGATAAAAATCTCAAGTGTGTTCAAGACAACACCCATTCGCTATAGGCAAATGAGATTGTGTCAAGGCAAGATGCAGAAGAAATCACAAGCATTAGATCTCTAATGTCATTTCAAAACAAACAGGCCAACAGGATAAACAAAAACAAACAAACAAACAAAAACAACCAAGCCTGACAAATCAAATGTTAGACCTGAGAAATTTCAGAAGCAGCTGAGGCCCTGGCTGGTAGCACAGCGGATAAGGCGCCGGCCTGTGAACCCAAAGGTCGCAGGTTCGATTCCCCAGTCAGGGCACATAAGCAGGTTGCCAAACCAGGTCTCCAGTCAGGTCTGTGGCTGGAGGCAGGTGAAATGCAACCATACATTGATGTCTCTCTCCCTCTCTGCCTCTCTCCCTTCCCCTCTTTCTAAAAAATAATGAAATAAAATCTTAAAAAAAAAAAAAAAAAAAGCAGCTGAACTGAGTCAGTTGTCATGCATCTCTCTCTGGTGCAAGAGCCACGTGTACAGATTGCAGGAGTGTTGACAGGGTCCTGTCTCTTATGATGTATAATGACCTCATCTTCCCAGGCTCCAAATGATCTGAGGAGAGCACATGATTGTGAAGATATGGGAGGCTGAAGGAACTGACCAGTAGTGAGCACCTACTGTATGTCAGGCATCGTATTAGACACCTTATATATGTGCGTGGGACTATACATCTATGTCTGTCCAGAAAAAGTCCATCCATTGTTATTATAATAAAAACAGTGTATGTGACATTGATATAACCTGGCAGCGAAAGAGAGTGGACCGGAATGCGCATGTGTAAACAATGATGACTTCACTGTACTAGTCAGTGGGAGCAGCAGACGCTGTTGAGTGAGCATGTGTACTGTGTGGCCATCACATTCAAAATGACTGAGTGAGTAGAGCAATGAATCGGCATCAAATTTTGTAGTAAGCTTGAATATTCTTCAGGGGAAAACTATTCAGATGATTCAGAGGGTCACAGTTGTGGGCACCTGGTGATTGGCAGTTTCATCATGACAACATGCCTGTTCATGCATCACATATTGTGCAGGTTTTTTTGCTGAAACATCAGATCACCCAGGTGACTCAGTCACCCTACAGTCCACATTTGGTGCCCTGTAACTCTGGCTTTTCTTAAAACTAAAATCACCTTTGAAAGGGAAGGGGTGTCAGACCATTGATGAGATTCAGGAAAATACAATGGGGCAGCTGACGGTGAGTGGGAGAACTGTGTGAGGTCCCAAAATACCTACTAAGGGGGCTGAGGTGTCATTGTCCTATGTACACTGTTTCTCTTTGTACAATGTTGTATCTTCAATACCTATCTCTATTTTTTTATATTACATGTCTGTATACCTTCCGGACAGACCTTGTATGTATGAGATAGAGATAATATATAGGTAGATAATAGAGAGCTAGACTGACAAAAATTAAGCTTTCACAGCAATTGAAATGGTGTCAAACCTGATTTATAGGTGAAAACAGGATCTAAAGGGCTAAAGGTAACACAGCTAACACATGGATTCTGGTGGAGGAGGAAAAAGCCAGCCCTGTCAGCTGTATCAGGACAGCTTCCCAAAGAAGTGTGACTGTGTCAGGGCAAGGCCAAAGTCATAGGGTCTTGGCTCATCTCCAATTCAGTCATCACGTGGTTTCAGAGAGCGAAGTGTGAGGCAGTCCTCCCTGAGGGTCACTAAGCTAGGGTCCTAGTGCCAGGTTGAGAGCAGGTCCCATTCTTCAGCAAGCAGGCCTTGGCAGCTGCTGCCTTGTCCAAAACACGTGGACCCTCATGCCTCGGCACTTAGGAACTGCAGTGGCACCGCAGGGTGGCTGTACTGAGCCAGGGCAGTGGGGCCCTTCACAGTGGTTGGCTCTGGGCGCCATCCACATAGAACACAGGATTGCTGCCCCTGCGGGTTGGCCCGGTTTTCCTGCCACAGTCCCCTTCCATTTTCCATCCAGCAGGTGCACTTTTTTCAAGGAGCACTTCCTCATTAAAAAGTTTTCAGTCGCTGGACCCTAGATAACCCTCCTGAGGGGGTTTTGTTTGTTCATTTCTTATGCTGACGTGCTTTGATCAAAGACTGCTTTCAGCCATTCTTGCTGAGGCTCCGACCACTAGGGGGCATGAGGTTTCTCTGATTGAGGACCTGAAAAGAGGAGATGGACCACAGAAGCTGGAGGCAGGCCTGCATTGAGCTCTGATGATGAAAATGCTTTTTTCCAGAGTCAGTCTTATGTGGGCCCTTCCAGCAGACACACGGTCCAGCTGAGGAGTGGGCATGAGGACAGGCGGGGCCCCCTCAGGGTGTGGCGTGTGATCACTATGGGAAAACTGCTCTGCCTTCTGATGACTTTGAAAAGGTGTTCCTAAACAGCCAGGCCACAACAGTGCTTCGGAACCCCGCAGAGCACTCATGTCAGGGTCTGTTTCATAGAAGCCTATGTTCTAAGAGAATATACCTTTAGTAATGTGATTTCTTCGGGAGGTGGGGAGCAGGTGGTCTGATTCCAAATGTGCAAGGTCCTCCGAGATTTTGTTGATTAAGAGCTGCAAAATATTGCAATATCTCACACAATCAATAGGTTGTATTGTTATTTTTTAAATAGAACTGATATGTAATATTGGGTAAATTTAAGGTATACAACTTCTTGATTTGATACATTTATATATCAAAATATAATTATGACCTTAACACTAACACTTCCATCATTTTACATATATATGTATGTTTATGTGTGCATATATATATATTTCATGGTGAGAATAATTAAGATCTAGTCTCTTAGCAACTTTATTTTTAAAGATTTTATTTATTATTTTTTAGAGAGGTGGGGAGGGAGAGAGGCAGAGAGGGAGAGAGACATCCATGCGTGGTTGCCTTTCACCTGCCTCCAGCTACGGACCTGGCTGGAGATCTGGCTTGCTACCTGGTTTTGTGCCCTGGCTGGGAATCAAACCAGCAACCTTTGGGTTAGCATGCCAGCACCCCATCCCCTGTGCCACCAGCTAGGGCTTCTCTTAGCAACTCTTAAGTGTAGAGCACAGTATTAGACTATGATCATCATGCTAGGCGTTAGATCTTCAGAACTTACATTCAGGCTGCGGACAGGCACTTTGGCTAGATTAAGCTAATTAGACTGGCACACTCCAGTGCGATTTGGGAGCCAGGGAGGCCAGGAAGAAGGGGGTTGATTACCCACTAGGGTGGAAGGTTGTGGCAGATGCTACGACAGACTAGTTTCCAGGAACAGTCAGCAATGCCGGTGGGAAGGTAGTGCCTTCTGGATGTCACGTGGCCAGGCTTGGCAGTGCAGTTTTAAATGTGTCCCCTGGCTGCTTTCAGTTTCCTTTTTTCATGCCTATTTTCAAGCCCGCTGGTTGAGTGAGCTACCCCAATTTTAGCAAAATCCCCCTGTACTTAAATAAACAGAGACTTTTGTTCCTGTAAGGAAGAAAAAGAATTAGGACTGACTTCTGTCCCGTAGGAGCCCAGCGCACAAGTGATTTCTGTACAGTTGGTGTTCGGGAGACAGGACAGGACACTTGGAGCATCTGCCACCTGAAGGGAGATTCAGGAATGAACACACTGGACTTCTGACAAGAGCCTTTTTCTGCTGGGAGAGATAGATGCGTCAGCAGACATTTCTATAACAATATCATAAAAACAACGCTAGAGACTTGTGCAGGGAGCGATGGAAGCACCCAGGAGGGATACAGTCCTGACGGGGTGAAGTGGGGGTGGGGGTCTAAGAAGGCTTTGGAGAGGAGGATGCAGTGTTTGAGCTAGGTCTTAAAGGAAGAGTAGGAGAGAGTGTGACAGAAAAAAAAAAAAAGAAGAAGAAGAAGAAAAGTTAGACAAAGGTGGAGGCCTGGAGGAAGAGGCCTTCCTTAAGTGAGAGCAAAGGGCCAGAGGAGAGCTGCAGCACAGTGTGTGTGGAATTAAGAAATTTGATGTTGCCAGAACCGTTGTGTTCCCAGGGAAGAAGAAGCAAGCGGCCGTGGTCTGAGAGAGCGAGGTGAGGTGTGCTCTGAGCACAGGGCCGGCATGCAGAGTGAAGAGCTGAGAATAGCTGCCTAGGAGAACAGGAGACGGTGTAGTCCAGAGAGGAGGAAACAGATTCAGTGGGGTCTGAACCTGGATAGCCTGGCTCCAGAAAAGGAACCCTCTCTACTGTCTCTCCTTGGAAATGTCAACTCTTCCTCACTGTTAAGAGGCTGCATTTTGTCCTTACAAAATTCATTTGTTGAAGTCCTAACCCCACAGCCTCAGAATGTGGATATATTTGGAAAAAAAGGTTTTTGAAGAGGTGATTACATTAAAATGAGTCTGATAGGGTATGCCATAATCCAACCTGACTGGTGTTTTTATAAGAGGAGAAAATATGGACACAGACCCTTGGAGAAGGAATGTGATATGAAGACACAGGGAGCAGACAGCCAACTACGAGCCCAGGAGAGGGCCCTCAGAAGAAGCTGCCCCTGCTAACACCTTCATGTCCATCTTCCAGCCTCCAGAACTGTGAATAAAATGAATTCCTGTTTCTTAAACCACGATGGCTATAGTCCTTTGTTGTAGCAGCCTTAGCAAACTAAGATCCTTATGGACCATCAATCAGTTAAGAAGGAGCAAAGGAAGAGGGAAGTGAAAAGGAAGTTTATTTTTTAAAGAGAATCCTCCTCATTTAAAATAAAAGTATGTGCACTTCGCTAGAAAAAGAGAAGCTTAATTGGATTGCGTTTTAAAAGAACCTAGAATTCAGTTCTCTAATGGGAAGAAAATAAAGTAGGAACAGCCTCCTTTTACATTGAAGTCATATCATAGACAGGAAAGGGTAGCTTAATTAAGGCCAAAGTGTTTTTGTTCATGAGCTATCATCCTCTCCAGCGAGCCTACCAAAGGATGTCGTAAACAATTAGAGAGCATGGATTTATTAATGGAAAGATGAGGTCAGCCGAGCCATTAAGTGCACTGTTTCCTTCTAGGGGGCCAGTATTCATTAATAATGAATTCAGCCTTCTCTCCTGTCTTCTTAGTTTCCCACTAACCCTGGCATTACTGCTATGAAACTTGAGGACTTCCAGTAATTATAGGCAATCGAGAAATTCTTAGAAAGTGTGACGGTATATTCTAGAAGAGGAATCATTTCAAGTGCACTTATTTTTTTCCCTAACAAATCTCAACCACAGAAATCTAGTACTGACCTGCTAGTGAGGTTCTGGCTCTGCAGGCTTCCTCATGTTTGGGATTCCAGAAGGATGGACTCATAGCCTAAGGCCTCCGGTGGTCTGTGTTCAGACTGTTTCAGAGAAATAAGGTAGGGAGTGTCCCAATCACAGGTCTGAGTCATGCTAACATGGCATGTTGAAAAATCTCAACTTTGGCCAGGTTATTCCATTTTCAGCTCCCGTTCCATGTTTTATAGAGCCCTCTGTTTCAGGTTTTTAGAAGTTTAAAATCAGGCCATCTAGTTAAATGTTTTATTTCCACAGAAAGTATCCCATTTCTCTACATCTGAAAACCTGGATCTCCTTTTACCGACTTTATTTCTTACTAGCCATGAAGGACATCAACACTCTGTAGATTAACAAAGGCTAACATGATGTAGTTCCCTAGGAAATTTCATCTTGGGTCAGGAAAATGGTTAAGAACATTTTTTTCCCTCAAGGGCACTCGCCTTTGAAAGGGAGATCCATGGAAAGTAAGACCTGCATGAAAAAGATACTTGATTCCAAGTTAGGAGGGAGATGGAATTTTACAATTCTTACAGACATTATACAATGGTTGGCACTCAATCTAGCTTTGAATAAATTAATGGGAAGAAGAAGAAAGGAAAAACAGAGAAGATAGATAAAAATAGACAAATAAAAACAAGTAAAAAGAGTGTAAAGAGGAGCAATGCTGACTCAACAGCAGAGAACAATGTGCCCAGGCCCAGAGATGTGGGCAGAAATGAACATATTGGGAACAAATAGAGTCATACTGGTGTCACAGCACCCCATCTTATGATATTCTATGATCTTCAGGACACTATCGCGGTAAAAGCTGTGTCATATTTTTCACACTGAAAACAAAAACAAGGCACCCAAATTAAAAACATAAACAAGAAATAAACCTTGTTTCATCAGCCAAAATAATGCTGAAGGCTGAATCTGACTGGGCTGGGGATTTTTCACTTTTGACAGGCTTTCCACGAGTAAGTAAATACATGCACATGCGTGTGCATGCACACACACACACACCCCACATGATGTTTTTGGAGAATGAGGGAGTCTATTGTTCTGCTGAGGAAACTATGATGTGACTCGTTCGGAGTGAAGAGACTTGCAGAGACTCTGATTTACACCCGAAGCACTGGTCAGCAGCTGCCTGGGCTGCCAGGCCTGCACACAGTGGCTGGTCTGACTTTATGTAGAAGTGTCCAGAGGCTGTGGGCAGGCACATTCAGAACTGCTCCCATTCTCGTTTTTCTCTCCTTTCCCTGTGGGAATCCGCCTTGGATGCACCCTCTAAGCCAGGCCTGCTCCCTCCCTTGGCCTGGTCCTTGTTCTCTGTCCTGTATTCCCTCAAAGGTGAGTTCCAGAGGCCCCTGTTCCCAACAGAATGGGAACAGCTGGGTCAGGAGAGGCATCCAAATAGGGAGGAGGAAGATTTTAAAGTTGCTCACCCTTCACTGGGCATTCTCGATTAGCCTCAGGGACCTGCATCAGTCCAGTTATTCCCATGTGCCAGTATTTTTCATGCTGGGCTATTTGGAACCATCTTCCTATTCCTCTTCTATTCCCTGGACTGTTGGCATCTCAGCCTTTCCATAATTTTTACTAACTCAATTCTAATGATAGTTCAAATAAATAGTGAACTATTAAATCATAATATATTTTAGAATGTGTTTACACTTGGCATCATCCTGAAGGCAGCTTTGAACAAAAATTCTGCTGCAAAAACACTGTAGGATTGCGACTGGTAGTGGCGGTGGATTTGTAAACATCCACTTGTCTTCAAATCTTCTGTGCTCCAAAGCATCCCCAGGGCTGAGGAGTGTCGTGAATTCTGGGAGTATAGAGGGAGCTTGGAAATGTATGGATTAGTGGCTCAGTTAGTAGGTATTTTGCCTTCTGCTCATAATCCACAAGGAATTTCACAGCCGGCGCAGATGGGGTGGGGCAGGTGCCAGGCAACTGAAAATGAAAAGTGAGCTGTGGATGTTTCTATCTTTCCATTCAGCTTTGTTTCAAATGTTTTCCTTTCAAGAATTATCCAAGTGCTTTTCCTTTAAAGTTAACACCCTAAGGAATTGAAGTATCATTTCCTGGAAATGCAGGGCTGGGTGGCAGCTACGCCTCCAATGAGCCCCCATTGAGAAGACTTGGAAACGTGCGCTCCCAGCTTGGGTTTCCAGTGGTGGATGCACATCAAGACCCCCCGATGGAGAAATGAGGTCGTGGGTTACTTTCTCGTTGCTGTCAAGGGTCAGCTCAACTTCTACTTCCCGTCATTGTCATCTTAGATCATGCATGACTCAATCCTTCTTAGCCTGTTTCCTCACACACTGATTTCTAATCAGCTGTGAAATAATAATACCATTAATCTCTTTACATTCAAAGATCGATGCTAATGGGACAAGGCTGAGGAATTACTGTGGATTGGCAACAATCAGGGTCAAATAAAATAGGACTGCACATCAGGAAGTGGGGTAGTAGCAGTCATTCGAGGAGAGGAAGTTAAGCAGACTAGCTCATCACCACAAAAATGTGTCTTGTTTTTCTCGGAAACTTCATTCACACAACTGCAGGGCAAGGGTTTGTGGTGGGAAGAACATGATGAATACAGATAGGAATCCTGCCTCTATCACTGGACTCTATGATGTAGGACAAGTTTCTTAACCGCTTCAGCCTCAGGTCAGGGATAATTCCAAACTCTCAAAACTTTCAGAAAACAGATCCTGTGTGAAGGAATGTTTGGTACACACAAGCACTCATTATATTATGGAACTATTAATATATAATTAAATGTATGCCCAGGAATGCACTAGCCTGATGCTCACTTTGAAGGGGGCAGAAAGAGTCCAGATAACTTAGAAGCTAGCAGGAACCTGGTGAGAACAACTTTAGACACACCTAACTTGCTCCATTACTACTCCATTAAAACTCCCTCCCCCACCCACAGGACACCTTGCACACATACATACACACGCAGGTACACACACACATGCAGGTACACACACACATGCAGGTACACACATGCAGGTACACACACATGCAGGCACACACACATGTAGGCACACACGCAGGTACACACATGCACATGCACATACACACACAAAAGGGAAATAACACTTTCTTTTTTCTTTCGTTCCATGCAAATTTTTCCCATTTGCCTAGAACTTGGTTTCCTTCAGTCTTCTCTCAATGGCATCCAAGAGGACCCCCTTCAATCTGGATTTCAGCACAGATGCAGGGGCTTAGCTGGCCTAGTGAAACTGGGGTGTGTGGGCCCTGCTTCTGCCCAGTGCCAGGACCGCAGTGTGGATCAGCAGGCTTCCTTCCTCGTGGGGACCTGGCCAAGCTTGGAATCTCCTCACCCGGCGGTGCCAGTCCTCTGAGCCCATTCCCCTCCCAGGGGCTGCGTGAGCTTAACTAGGGGGCAGAATGGAGGTCTCCGCCCCTAGCATTCCCATTGCCAAGGAAGGAGAATTGCCCTCTGTGATTTCATGTGACATCTTCCAGCAAGAGCTGCCTGAGAGAATAGATAGACAATGGAGCTCTCTGTGTCATTGCACAATGGGAGAACAAATGTGCTGACATTTCAGTGACTACGTTAAGGATCTACAGTCGACTTGGGGTATCCCAAAGATCACTTAATAGATAAATCTTACCTTTTTTCCAGAGCTTAAATTAGCTTTCAAATATCTAAAAGGTTAGTATATAATTTAATTAGAGAGAAACCTAGCTTCTTTCTCCATTCCCATAAATCACTGATTGTGTACGTGTGCGCGTGCGCGCATGTGTAGCCACAGACTAAACACCCGAGTTTAGCTCACCTGAGCTGTGGCCATGGCTCAGGCTGGCAAATGCAACTGCTGATGGCTGCCTGGATGTCAGGAGTCCAGAAGCACATTTAGGAGGGTTGACAAACCCACTTCTGTCATTCCTGTCTGATGGATTGAGAGTAGGAAGACAAAGCTAAAAGTTTTACTTTTATTTTGCATTTGTTAAAAAGAGGGAGAGAGGGAGAGGGACATCAATGTATGGTTGCCTTTCACCTGCCTCCAGCTACAGACCTGGCTGGAGACCTGGCTTGCAACCTGCTTATGTGCCCCTGGCTGGGGAAGTGAACCAGCGACCTTTGGGTTTGCAGGCTGGCACCTTATCTACTGTGCCACCAGCTAGGGGTTATTTTGCATTTTTTGCATAGATTTTGCAAGCTGGAAGCCAGAAATCCCTGCGAGCTTTATGTCTTCTACTTAAGGTGATTATGCATTAGGACCATTATTGCAAATATTCTGTTGTAGTTTCGGGACTCAGCAGAGTGCCTCACAAGGAATACTAAATAAATGATGGTTTTGTGGTCTTATACACTCTGGAATTCTGCTAAAAAATATGAATGCACAGGAAACCCAGTTGGTAAGTACTTTTTAATTCTCCCTTAGTACAATGGAAATGCCAGTGACACCTGCCCCTCTTCACACGCAGTCTAGCAGGAACCCCACCCGTCAGTAGGAAAGAAGCACATGATGATCTCCCTAAGGTCCCATGTTACACAGATGCCACTCCCGTGTGCATTCGTAGCAGATTGCTTCCTTACACATCTTGAGAAGCTGTATCTTAAGTAACGGAAGCAAAGTTATATTTGCCCAATGTCAAGAACATAATGCATTTTTTTAAGGTAGTAATCTAGCATATAATTGACTTAATTTCCTGAATATTAATAATTCCTGAAAAATTAATAATCTGACTGTAGGTTTCTGGCTCATTTACACAACCGAATAATGCTTGATAAATCCCTGAAACCACTGTTAGCTTTGTCTTCCTACTCTGAATCCATCAGACTGAGGAATGTCAGAAGTGGGTTTGTCAACCCTCTTAAAGGTGCTCCTGGACTCCCAAAGGCCAGGCAGCGATCGGCAGTTTCGTTACAGGCCCAGGGGTGTTCACCTCGGGTGTTTCGCCTGTGACTAAGAAGCCCAGGAGGCTCTCAGGCTCTGCTCATTGAGCTGCAGGCTAGTTGTAGCTACACTAAGCCCTGGTCCCAGCCTGAGCCAGCTTGATTCTGACTCGCATTTTTGAATTAGGAGTTAAGACTCAAAACGTTTGAATTGCATAATCATTTGTCAGCTATAAAAGAAGATGTTTGTTTGTTTGTTTTATAGGAGGGAAGGGAGGGAGAGAATCAAGAGAGGAAGAGAACCATCTACCCATTGCCTCTTGGATGCACCCTGACTGGGGACAGAACCCAAACCCAGGCATGTGCCCTGACAGGAAATCAAACAGACAACCTTTCTCTTTTCAAGACAACACCCACCAACTGAGCCACACGGGGTCAGGGCAAAAGAGGAACTTCTTATTTTTAATTTTTACATGTACATCCGATAGGAAAATTAAGATGAGATGGATCTGTACCTCAGATACCAGTTCCTTGGTCAGTCCTAGACACCAGGGGACCAGGACAGGTGCCCGGAGCACAGGAAGACCATGCTATGTGCAGAGAGATCAGCCTTCCCTGGGACACCAGTAGCAGTTCCAGGGGATGGAGGTCGCCATCCTGTGACTTTACTAGCAGCTGCGAGAGACATGACATCGAGGACTCAGAAAATGGTGAGTAGGGAAGATGCTGAAGCCCTTTGTGAAGAGGTGGGCTCATGACCTCCAGCCTCACTCGGTAAAATTTTCTTTCCCCTTCTCCACAAGCTCCCCTCTCACACCCTATAGTATGGGTGGCAAACACAAGGCCTTTGGGCCAAATCTGATCTGGCACCTTCGGCCTGGCACCTTGTTTCTACCCAGCTCACTTAACTCTTAAGGAGTAGTTACATTTGTACAGTCCTAAAATGACATTCGGTCCTTTGAAGGCCACCACAAGGCTGATGTGGCCCTGGGTGAAAATGAGTTTGACACCCTGCCCTATAGCTTACTCAGGCCTCCCCTGCACCCTGCTTCCCTTTTTTAGCCTTTTCTGATGCGAACCTGTCATTCTACTGATCTTTCTTACATGGAATGATCTGATCTGAAAATTGGGTGTGACTTTTGGTCAGGACAGTGAAGCAGTGCAGGATGCTGAGAGAAAACCTGAGTGTTTTCCTCTGGGGGCAATAGGAAGGAAAGCTGTGACCACCAAGGCCAAGGGCAGAGGACGGGGGTGGCAGGAAAGGGTATTCAGAACAGCCCACCTCTTTACTCAGAAGAGTGCAGGCCAGGTGACACAGGTGTGCCAGTTTCATACACATGCTATGATGTCATTTTGACCAGAGTAAAATGAAATCATTACCATTTTTATTTTCCAAAATGAAAACCACTTTATTATTTTCATCTGATGACAAAAATTTTAAAAATACCTATTTTCAAAAGTCCGACAATGCCCAAAATTATAAGAAAACCCATCCAACAGAAAATATACATGGTGGGTAGTTTTTCTAGAATCTGGCCACTGGCTAGGTTATAAAAATTGCTGGTTGGGTTTCCTGAGAATCAGAATCTGAAATGGAGATTACTGTGAGCTGGATATTTCTGAAGAATTATCCTTGAGGTCAACACCTGTGGGGGAAAGGCGGAGAAGGCAGAACTGGGTAGAGAGAGAGAAAGCGGAGCTATGATACAGGCTTGATGACCACCTCAGCTGACCCAGCAGGGGGCTCTGGGGCCACGATAGCCCATCAGAGGTCGCTGTCACACTGCAATGAGTGGCCTTACACTCCTGCCTCCATCAAGATGTGCCCACCCTCCCTGCTCAGGACAGGAGAAAAGGTAGAGGTGGCTCTGCAGCAGAGGCTGTTTCTGAAGGGGCTGACAGCTCAGCAACAACTCTGTTCGTTTGCTTGTTTGTTTAGAAGGGAAGGGAAAGAGGGAGGGAGAGAAACATCAACATGTGGTTGCCTCTTTGTGCCCCTGACTGGGGACTTGGTCCACAACCCAGGCATGTGCCCTGACTGGGAATCAATCTCCACAATTTGGTTTGCAGGCCGGTGCTCAGTCCACTGAGGCACACCAGGCAGGACAACAAATCCTTTTTTGAAGGGAGATCTGTGCAGTGCACATCATGTCCATATCACACATGCACCCGTGCACGCACACACGGTATAATTTTATACAAAAATGTAATCACACCACCCATGCTCTTACGACACTGACAATTTTTACTTAGCAACATAATGTAAACATTTCCCCCGTGTCGCAAAATATAAATCATATTGATTTTTTACTGCAGATATTCTATTGAATAGATTGTACAATACTTATCCAATCCCTGCTGGTGGGTACTTAAGAACCTTTCCAGATTTTTTTTTTTTTTTTTTTTTTGCCTTTACAGAATAACCCCCCCACCCCCCACCAAAATCCTAATGTAGATCTTCTCACATATGTCTCGTTATTACCAATTAAAGTAGCTCCTCAAAATGAAATTACTGGGCCAGGAGGTATGTGTATTTGTCTTTTGAAGCACAATGCCAAATGACCTTCAGAAAGCTGAGCACCAAAAATAATCAATGTCAGTCTAATTTTTGCTGACCTCATTGGTGGAAAATAGCTCATTATTTTCCTAATAACATTTATCGATTAGTAACCAGGTAAATGTTATTTCCATACATTGATGGACTATAGTATGAACTATGTTTACCCATCTTTTTGCCCAATTCTCTCTTGTTTATAAGTGTCTTATATTCAAGATAGTAAATCTGTTTGGTATGTACATATAAAATAATCATTAATGCCCCTTCCTCCCCTAATCAAATCCACTTACCATCTCTTTTAGTTTTTGATTTGAATGTTATTCTTAACAAGTTTCCCTCTGCCCAACTCTACAGAGATATTTTTCTGAACTTTCGGTACTTTTATAAATCCTCATACTTTCAAGTTTTCTATCAATACGTAATGTGGAGGGTGGGGAGACATTGTCTCCCCAGTACATCCCTAATCTCATCTAATTCCCCAACCGCATTAAATAACCTCTTACTGAGAAAAGTTACAAAGAAAACACAGTTTTTACATCTCAAAATGATCATTTTGATGCGAGGGCATCAAGTTGGTTTTAATAGTCTTTCTTCCTTTGGAAGTGCCCCTGAATGGTCAGAACTTTCTGGTTGGGGTCCGCAGAAGCCCTGCCTTTCCCTGCAATAGTAGATGAGCCAGGAGGGTGTGTCCTTTCAGTTTGCTAACCTCAGGCAATTCCTCCCCTGGGCACCCGCCACAGACCTTGTAAAGTGAACCAACTGAAGTTGCAAACAGCAGCGCCAGTCCTGGGCATTTTTCCAGCTCACCGCCTACCTACCCGCATTTCCCTGTCCTCCCACGCAGTTACAAGGTACAGGCTTCCTAGCTCTGTACCTGGATTTAAAGCAGTTATCTTCTCTGTTTCTTTCCCCAGCTGTTTTTAAAAACATTATTTGAAATACAATATGCGTACCGCAAAATTCACCCATTTACAATGTACATTGCGATGGTTTTCAGTAAATTTACCGAGTTGCGCAACAATTACCACAATCCAGTTT
This sequence comes from Noctilio leporinus, assembly GCA_004026585.1. Lineage (NCBI taxonomy): Eukaryota > Metazoa > Chordata > Mammalia > Chiroptera > Noctilionidae > Noctilio > Noctilio leporinus. The sequence goes on from PVIW01002602.1 coordinate 39,203, forward strand.
TGGGACATTTTTATCTTCCCAGTAAGATTCTTCAAGTCCATTTACAGTTAACCCCATTCTCATCCCTCATCCCAGGCAAACACTGACCTACTTTCTGTCACTACAGAGTTGCATTTTGGGGGGACACATCAGGTAAATGCTATCATATGCCCCTCCAGTTCGACTGGGTCCCTTATCTCCAATGAAAAATTCCACAATCAGCCTCAGCTCTGCAGCAACTGATCAGCCAGGCTCAAATAACTCATAAATGACAGAGCAGTGACTCAACTTCAAGTCTTGTGATCCCATATTCCTTGCACTCCTTCCTGCTTTCCTGATTTGGACACATTTTCAACGATGAATGGAAAATTTAGTGATGGCCGTTGTTAAAAAACCTCAAAGATAACTGGCCTTCTGGATCCAGACACTGAATTTGTGACTCTTCTCAGCCACCAGAGGGTGCCACAAAGATTAAATTGAATTCACTTCTGCTTGTCAGTTTTTAGCATTGTAAGAAACAGAAGGTGACCCGAGCGTGGTCTGGGTGGAAATTTTCTTACAAAACTTTTCTTCTTTGGGTAATTGCAAATAGTGGTGAAGAACAAAAGCTAAACACTGTTTTTGGTATACCTTGAAAGTTTCAGACTTCTCACACCAGGAGATAGATATAGATGTATATTTTTGTTTTTATTTTTATATATTATATATTTATTATATGTATTTATATATATAAATACAATAAAAGGAGAAAATAGAAATTTGAGTTAGGAAACTAACAGAGTTCTTAAGTTATGACAATTCAGCATGACAGATATCAAATAATCATAGTGTCAAGAGGATTTTGCTAACCTTTTGCATTTTTACATAAAAAAAAAAAAAAATTTATCCTTTGAGAGAGAAAGAAAGTGGAAACATGCTTTTTAAGTTACCCAAACCCAGTCAGTACCTGTGTAGCTAGAATTAACTGGGTAATAGTTCAAAATGACAACTGAATTTATCTTTTGAGAAATAGTTTTATTGTAATATCTCCCCTACTATGTGGAATAAAAATGGCTGAAATAAGTTGCGATTTTAACTTCAAGAGGAGCTCAGCATCCTAGCTTACAGATCCAGAGGACACAAGCACTTCTTGGCCTCCCCCAGCTGAGTACCTCCACAAGCCCTCCATTTGGGATGGATGGATGGATGGATGTTACTCAGTAGCCAGGGTGGCGGCTCCTGAGAGCATCTCCAGGAGAACTTAATGGTGAATTGCTTTGAGCACCACACCTGCCAGTTGTCAAAGTCCCTGGAGCCCTATTTCTGGTGGTTCTATGTCCCTGTTCTTCTCATAATTCCCAGAATCCTGGCTGCAGCTGTGGAAACAGCACTAGACCCATCACAGAACATGGCTTTTAGGACCAGCTTTTCCTGTACCTAGCCACGTGTCATTATCTGAGTCTCATTGTTAAATCTGAAAAACAGCAACAATAGTATTTGCCTTGACCACCCTTTTCCTCACAGGGTTGTGTCAGGAACAAATAGGAAGAAAAGAACACTGGACACTCATGAAGTTCAATTATTATAGCACTGTGCTTACATAAAAAAGAGAAGGAAAAAGAATGAAGTAAAGACTCAAAGATGAAAACAGAGGTCATAGTTCCACCAATTCAATTCTTCCTGTGATCAGACAAAGGTAAATGAAGACGTCTTTCCCATTTTATTCTAGCCAACTGCCTCTGAAAAGGAGAAAATAATTTGTTCTAGTTTTATGAAATGATTGTACCAATATTATTCGAACTTTAGAACTTCAAAAATATTTTCATGCTTTTCCAGGAGGATTAATTTGCTTTTAAAATATAAAACATAATATAAAATTTAAAATATAAAATATAAAGCTTCTGGAGCCCCTTTCATCTGTTATATGGAATGCTGCCCAATTCATGAATTATTAAATAAAGTCAATTAGATCTTCAAACTTACTCAGCTGAATTTTATTTTTCTTAACACCTCTTGAAATTGAATCTCTAAACCAACTAAAATTTATACTTAAAAAAAGCATACATAGGAAAACATTAATAAAGATACTAATGGTAATAATAATTTATTTTTTTATTTGGATTCATGAAGTCTCTTGTGCTGTATTTACGATCTTAGTTAGACTCCTACTCTCACTGGCCCCTTTCCAGGGCTCTGCTCATCTCAAAGCACATGGAGTTCATTGTGAAGGAGCTACAGATACTTAAAGGCTTTCTAGGCACCCTTCCCCCAAGGCATTTTACTAACGTGTACCAGAGCATTTTTTAAAAGAAAAGAGAAAAAGGGGGAGAAAGAGATGCTTTGTAAAGAAAAGGTTTGCCTTTGGGCACTTCTAGCACAAGGGTCTCTGGCTAATGGCAACTTGTCATTGTGTGTGGGTACCTTCTGTAGTAACAGCTGCCATTCATTTGAACACTTGCTGTGTGCCAGGCCCCTGTGCTGCATTCTTTCTATGAATGATCCCATTGGCTCAGCACAGAAGGTAGGAATCATTTTTACAAATGTCCTATATATTGAGGAACTAGAGCCTGAAAGACTTTAATCAATTTGCCCAGATTCACCCAGCAAGGAAGGAACTGATTGAGTGAGAATTTGAACCCTCGGGGAGTCTGACTCCAGGGCCCTCACTAAATTAAACTGCACTGGTTTAGTTCATGCCTAATCTGTATAAGAGATAGATTTTTACTTATATTACAGATGAGAAAACTGGAGTTTGGAGTAGTGACTCGACTGGCACAAGTTGCAGCTATTACATGACTGAGCAGAGAATCAGGCCTGGTTCTGAGTGGCCCCTCAAGAACCTGCTCTTCCTCTTTTTTAAAAAAGATTTTATTCATTATTTTCAGAGAGAGGGGAAGGGAGAGAGGCAGAGAGAATGAGAAACATCAATGTATGGTTGCCTTTCACCTGCCTCCAGCTACAGATCTGGCTGGAGACCTGGCTTGCCACCTGGTTTTGTGTCCTGACTGGGGAATTGAACCAGCAACCATTGGGTCCACAGGCTGGCACCTCTCCACTGAGCCATCAGCTAGGGCTTGTTCTTCCTCTTAAGCACACAGATTAGGAGCTGCTCCCATCTTCCTGAGGCAACATTAAAAACTAAAGGGACTTTGAATTGACAACCAGCAAGAGCAGGGTACTGGCAGTTGACCACGCCCATCAACCTTTTTGCCTTGGAGGTTCCGATAGATCTTTGCTTGCATTCTCCGCCTCTACTTGCGGTCTTCTGAATGGCACTGACACAGACTAGATAGTAGAGGTTCAGTTATTGAAGGGGCTAAACATACCATGAATTGTAGTTTGCCTATGTGCTATCTGGCACTAACAGGACCAGGCAATCAACAGATGTTGGAAGTCCAGAGAAATGCACAGAGAACAGGTGATCATAAATTTACACGTGTTGGATGGGATCCTTAAGGCACTTAGGTGTTTGTTTTTCCTCTCAGGAAAAAGCAAGTTTAATAACCAGGAATATTTCCTTACACTCCATGAAGTCCTAGCAAACTTAAAGTTATGACTCAAGTTTCCTTCCAAATCAAAGTGTGATGCCAAATTTGGCCTGGGGGGAGGGGAATTGATAACTCTATGTAAACTTAATTTTTATTCTCAAATGTTGATTTTTATCCATGGAATGTTAGTAGAAAATAATGGTTATAATCACCTCAAAATTCACATTACTCTGTCTGGGAGCTGGTTAACTAATAATTATTTTAAAAATCTCTGTTCAGGAAGTTTGAAAAAGATCCTATGGTGATATTTTTTTAAATGAGCAACTGCTTTGGCAAATGCGAGCAATCCATGCTAACTTATTTGTTTTTAAGAAATTGCTTTACTTTTCTGAAAAAAAAATTTAATAGAAGTATAATTGACACATAACACTCTATCAGTTTCAGGTGTACAACATTATGTTGGGGTATATTTATACAGATGGTCCCTGACTTACATTGGTGTGAAAGCAATACATATTCAGTAGAAACTAACTGTACTTTGCATTTTGAATTTTGATTCTTTCCCCCAGGCTAACAATATGAAGGACAATTCTCTCTGGTAATGCTGGGTAGGGGCAGTGGTCGTGAGGATAAACAACCTACACTCTATAGTGAGCTCATTGCGTTAGATTTTTGTCCAGCTGCAAGCTAATAATACAAGTGCTCAGGAGGCATGCTTAAGGTAGGCTGGGCTAGGCTACGATGTTTGGTAGGTTAGCTGAATAAATGTATTTTCAGCAGGATATTTCCATTTGCGATGAGTTGACTAAGACAGAACCTCATGATAAATCAAGGAGCACCCACATATTGTGAAATGATCACACTTTTTTCTTGAGATTAGAATTTTGTAATTTTGTTCTCTTAGCAACTTTCAAAGCTCCAGTACAGTAACTCTTGTTTCCAACTGAGCTTTAAAGGCCGGGAGGAGGCTATTGAGAAAGCAAGTTGACTGCCAGACTAGATCAGGAAAGGTAGCCCTAGAACAGGGACCCGCAGACCTGGAAGCTCAGCTTCCCTTTCTTCCTCTGATTACCAGGGGCAAGAAAAGACAGATAGGATTTTGGGAACTTAGACCTGAGTAGGGCAACTAGAGCTTTCCTTTGCAGGAACACAAGCGGACAACAGCTGAAAGCGTGCCCTTATCACACGCTGCCGTAAGGAAATGCTTCTCACCGCACCTGTCACCTAAGTCCCCGGTTCCGATTGCCTTCCCCTGAAAGTTTCCGCTGCCCTCATTCCTCTCAGGTCCCTCCGGGGCAGGAGCGGAATGAAGACAGCTAGAAGTGGGTCACAAAGCTACCTCACTCTGCTCGCTTAGGGTAGGGATGCTTTTCTTTTTCCCAGTTCGCCTCCCTCTTTTCCTGCCCCGCCCTTTCTTTCAGACTCCCCAGTTTGTGTTCTTGAAGCTGGCTGCTCAGACAGCATGCAGGATGTCCTCGTCCCCCATCTCATCCTTACTCTCTGACGTTTCTGCTCTACGTGACGGTGCTGATGACTATTTCATTCTACAGGGCAAGCAGACTCCCAAAGAGTCTGCCAGGAAGCTTTTTCCCAAATGGGAGAAGAGCCAAGGGCTGGACTTTTAGAGAGAATGCCAAAGGTCAGCGGTCAGGTTCAGGGTCAGGAAGTCAATTATTGGAATAGAAAAAAATGGGAACACTTAGTGGTGGGTGGCAAATAACAGGGAGCTCACCAGAGACCACACAGGCAGCAGGATAAGCCAGCACCCAAAGGGAAGGTTCCCAGAGGGGAACCTTGGGCCAGCAGTCCTGAACAGCAGGGTGGGGTGGGTGGGGCCAAGTTAAGCTGTAGAGGAGACAGTAGCCTTCCCCACTGTGGATCTGAGGGTGATGGGAATCCGGCTGGACAAATTACAAGGCGGTAGTTCTGACACCTAATCCTGCCCACCAGAACTTGCATTTTTCTTGAGGTGCTGTACATGATGTTTGTTATTGTCTCACCTGCCCTTTGACCTTTGGCATTCTTTATTGCAACTTTCTCTCTTTATCCTAACATCATCTTTTATTTTTCTCTGTAGATCTTCTCTTCCTAGGGAGCTCTGGCCTTCGTTATTCATTGTATCCTTTCTTAAAAAAAAAAGATTTTATTTATTTATTTTTAGAGAGAGGAGAAGGGAGGGAGAAAGAGAGGAGAGAAACAGATGTGAGAGAGAAACAATCAATCACCACTTGCACATCTGCAACTGGGGACCTGGCCTGCAACCCAAGCATGTGCCCTGACCAGGAACTAAACCAGTGACCCCTTGGTTCTCAGGCTGGCCAGAGCTCACTGTGTTCTCTTGTCTCTACACACCTTATCTCCAGCCCTGTCTTGGGCCTAGATTCCAGCTCTCTGGCTTGAATCGACTCTGGGGTGACACTCATGGATATTCCAGCATCATTTTATCAGCCTGTCCAGGACAGTCAGTTCTCACAGCAGAAGCTAATAATGGGTACCGTGGCCTGACTGAAACATGGTACCACCCTTCTTTTCCCATCCTCTTGATTCAAGGGACAGGGTTTTTCTGGTTCAAGCTCTGGAGACTTATGGTGTTTTTAACTCAGAATATAATCGTTATATTAGAATTAATACTTCTCTTAAGGAATTCTGACTGGTGGGGAAATGCTGGACACTTGCAGTCACTCACCCCAAGGAGACAGAGCAGAGCTGCTCAGTTCTGGGCACTGCGGGGAGTGGGGGCGGGGCGGGTAGTCAGGCACCTACCCAGCAGCCCATTACCACTGGCTTGGCATGAGTGCTTTGTAGCTTTGATCCCTTGCTTGGTGAACCCACAGTTGGGGCCTTCACATTGATCAGTTCTCATTTATCGACAATTCCTTGGCTCTTCTTGTTTGCCTGACATAGCACTTGGAATGTCTTTGTTCCAATCCAGTATTAACTCTTTTCTACACAATTCTTTTAGCACAGAAATGTCTGAAAAGGTTTTGCAATTTTTCATTATGAAGACTATGCAAGAAATATTACTTTTAAGCCACTGGAAACATCTGCCATAAAGAGCAAAATATTAATTATATCTAATATTTACCTGATTTTTGATGTAGAATGAAGACCATCTTGGTTTACTAGTACAAGCAATGCTTTCTCCTGTCTCTTTTTCAGTAAATTTAAATTCCCTTGTAGCTTAGAATCCTAACTTGGGAAAGTTTGCGATTTTGAAATGCAGGGTCTTTCTGTAAGTAGGATGAAGGACAATTTTTCAACTTGTCTTTCAAAATAACTACAGAAATAAGATATTTTAGAAGCAATATTTTTACATCCAGAGAATCCAGGGTTCTGTGGATTGGTGCACTTTGCAAAGAATGGTGACCAGCATTGAAAAGAAACGTATAGGTCATTGAACTATTTTGTACTAACAGAAATTACCTTGGGAGCCTCCAATACATTGAAATTATTCTATTTCTTACTAACGATAGGCCTCAAAGTGTGCAATTCAAATGCTGTAAACTTTGATGTATGATGATTGGAGTAAGCTAAGGAAGACTTGATGTTTCTTATAAGGAAATGCTGCAGGTTTTGTACCTGTAGAGAAGTCTTAGAATATTCTTGTTACTATCTGTAATAATTAGTATTTATTGAGCACATTACACCATTTTTATCCCTTCCTCCCCAGAGACAAATGCTACAATGAACTTGGTCTTTAACTTTCCTATGCATAGTTTACATTTGTATTATTTGTTAATTCATCTATAGACAATATATAATTTTCCATATTCTAAAATTCTACATGCTGTGTAAACCCTCTTGTAGCCTCTACATTTTGCTGAACATTCATTAAAGATTAGTCTATTGACTTATGTAACTCCCCTTTATTTAAATTTCTGTATAGTATTCTTTTGTATGACTAAACCTCACATTGTTTATCTGTATTTACAGTTGATGAATATCTAGATGGGTCAATACTATCACAAATACTGTTGCAGTGCACGTGTGGACGTGTATTCTTGTGCATATTTGTGGGGATTATTTGGGGTATATACCTAGGAGAGAAATTTCTGGATTTTCAGCTTTTCTTTAACTTTACTAGCACACTGTGCTATCAGGAAAGCTTTTGGTTACAGGAAAGCTCACTAGCAGTTGTTTAAGCAATATAGACTTCACTACCTAACATTGTTACCAAAGAACAGGGACACTTTCCACCCCTCCACTCTTGCTACCTTAGTGTGATGGTCCTCTTCCTTGTCACCTCAGGAACACAAGATGGCTCCCACAGCTCTGGGCATCACAATCTCATGCCAGTGTCCCAAACAAGAGAAAAGTGTATGTGGAAAAGTGGTTTTTGTTTTTGTTGGGAGGAAAAGCCTTCTTATGTTTCTTTGGGTAGGCTGCTTCTGATTTAGGATTGAGGACATGTTTGAGGAATAGAGGTCCACCCCCACACCCAAATTCTCATCCCCCTACCCCCCAACCCCGCTCAGAGAGTCTCCTGTCCTAACTACCAGAAGTCCTTCATCAACCTTCCTTTGCATTCCAACTCCCGTACTTTCCAAAGAGGTTGTGCTGGCTGACATTCCCAAGAGTGGTATAGGAGCATTCTTATAGGAGTATAGGAGCCATATTCTCTGAAACATCTGGTACTTTTTTTTTTTTAAAATATTTTATTTCATTATTTTTAGAAAGAGGGGAAGGGAGAGAGGCAGAGAGGGAGAGAGACATCAATGTATGGTTGCGTTTCACCTGCCTCCAGCCATAGACCTGACTGGAGACCTGGTTTGCAACCTGGTTATGTGCCCTGGCTGGGGAATCGAACCTGTGACCTTTGGGTTCGCAGGCCTGCGCCTTATCCACTGTGCTACCAGCCAGGGCAACATCTGGTACTTTTTTAAACTCCAGCTTTCTTGAGGTAGAACTTGTAAAATATTTGAAGTATACATCATAGTTATATATATATACATATATATATATATATATTCTCCCATCTAGTTAATTAGCACATCCCTCATCTCACATATTTATCACTTATTTATCATTTTTTTTCCTAGGAAAATGGATTTTTAAAAATTTAATTTTATTGTTGTTGTATTACATCCATTGAAAAATAGATTTAAATAAATAAGTAAATAAACTTGTTTGTTTATTTATTTATTTTAAAAGATTTTAGTCATTATTTTCAGAAAGAAAGGCAGGGAGGGAGGAAGAAAGGGAGAGAAGCATCAATGGTTGTCTTTCATCTTCCTCCAGCTACAGACCTGGCTGGAGACCTGGCTTGCAACCTAGTTATGTGTCCTGGCTGGGACTCAAACCAGCAACCTTTGGATTCACAGGCTGGTGCCAATCCACTGAGCCACACCGGCCAGGAATATTTATCATTTTTTGATGATAGCATTTGTTATGCTTTCTTGGCAAATTTCAATTATGGTGTTATGGACTCTCGGTACCATGTTTTACATTAGATCCTCAGACCTTATTTATCTTATAGCTGAAAGCTTGTATCCTTTTACAAACCTCCCCCTGTTTCTCCTACCCTCAGCTCTGGTGACCACTTTTTACTATTTCTATATGTTTTGACCCTTTTTTTTTTTTTTTTTTTTAAAGAATCTGTGGTAGCCCTGGCTGGTGGCACAGTGGATAAGGTGCCGGCCTGCGAACCCAAAGGTCGCTGGTTCGATTCCCCAGTCAGGGCACATAACCAGGTTATACAAGCCAGGTCTGTAGCTGAAGGCAGGTGAAAGGCAACCATGCATTGATGTCTCTCTCCTTTCTCCTCTCTTTGAAAATAATAAAATCTTTTAAAATAAATAAATAAAAATAAAGATTCCATGGTAACTGATACCATGTAGTACTGGTTTTTCTCTTTCTGGCTTATTTCACTTAGCGTAATAGCCTCCAGTTTCATTCCTGTTGTCAAAAATGGTAGAATTTTCTTCTTTGCTATAGTTGAATAATATTCCATTGTGTGTATGTGTATGTGTATAAAGATAAGATATACATACATATATATTATCTTCTTTACACATTCATCCATTTATTCATTGATGGTCACTTAGATTATATCTTAACTGCTATAAATAATACTGAAATGAAAATGGGAGTGCAGATATCTCTTCAAGATCATATTTTCATTTTGTTTGTATTGCTACCCCCAAAATGGGACTGCTGGATCAGATGGTAGTTCTATTTTTTGTTATTAGAGAAAATTGCCAGACTGTTTTCCATAGTGGCTGCACTAATATATATTCGCACCAACAGTGTAAAAGGGTTTCTTCTTCTCCAGAGTGTTATCTCTTACCTTTTTGATGATAGCCATTCTAATTGATGTGAAGTGATATCTCATGGTCTTGATTTATGTATCTTTGGTGATTAGTGATGTCAATCATCTTTTCACATACATGTTGGTCATCTGTATGTCCTCTTTGGAAGAATATCTCTTCAGCTCCTCTGCCCATTTTTAAATCAGATTGTTTGGTGTATATTTTTTCCTCTTGGGTTGTGAGTTCTTTATATAGATTGGATATAAACCTCCTATCAGTCAAATATTTGGTTATTAGCCTTTTTTGTTTTTGCCAAAATGATGAGTATAAAATAGTATTTATTTTCTGTTAACTTGAGATGTTGAGCATTATGCCACCTTGGGATTTTAGTTCACCTGTAATTTGTTCTTATCTGTAGCCTATGGTCAGGATTCATTTTATCTCTTCTCCTCCCACAGGGTAATTTGTTTAAAATTGGAATGCTCTCTTTCTTGAATATTTGTGTAGAACTTATCTTTGCACATTATGTAGAATATCCACTAATAATCTATATTATTTAATAAATTATATTTTTCTCATTATTTGTCCACTCCATCTGGCATGAACCTTTTCATTGTATTTCCAGTTTTTAAATCTGCTACATCTACAGTTCTGCTTCTTTTTTCATTACAAACTCGGTTTATGCTTTTTCTCTCTTTCCTTGATTAATATTTCTAGGAATATGTCTATGCTAGCAGTCTTACAAAGAAATAATAGGTTTTATTGATTATTTTTGTATTTTCTTTGTCTTCTATTTTGTTAGTTCCTGCTCATATATTTGCTATTTCCTCCTGTTTTTATTTTTATTTTTTGGGTGTACTCTGTTATTCATCCACTAATTTTGCTAATTGAAAATTTATTTTATGTTTTTTCCTCTAAAATAGATATGTAAAGTTATACATTTCCTAAGAAAAAGACTTATACTTCCTAATTTATGCAATTATGATTTTGATATATGTGTGATTTTTACTCTGGGTATGTATTATTTGTTATTACAAAAGCAATTAATCCCTGTATATTAAAAAAGAAGAAAACTGAATAAATTTGCAGACAACAGATCCCAATCAAGACATTGCATTTTAAGGAGGCAATATTTGCTTTGCAGTTCTGCCTTGAAGAGCAGTCCCACTTTCCTGGGTGTCCATGGGTGCCCTGCCAGGAAAAACATCACAAGGGAAAGGTACCTGGCCAGCTTTTATGTTCCTGGGAACTTAATGTTGCTAATTCTCAATTGTTTGGCATGTTCGTCAGCACCATTTCCTCCTCTTCTCCTTCAGTTACTTGTTCCTTTAAAGTCTCAGTTACTAAAAAGAATGAATTATTGCCAAATTATCCCTACCCTTAAAAAAGAGTCAGAATTCCTTCTCTACAAAGTCATCATAGTGTTATAATTCACACCATCTCCTTAGAGCTTTTGGCATTAAGTCTTTAAGGAGGTCTTCACTTCAAGGCAGCAAACACATGTTATACAAGCACCAAGTGGGTGGTAAGTGCAGGTACAAGGATGAATAAGGCATTGTTATGGACTGGACTGTGTCCCCTCAATATTAATGTGTTGAAATTCTAACCCCCAGTACATCAGACCATGATTGTTTGGTGTCCTTGTAACAAGGGACTATGACACAGACACAGCATGAAGGGAAGACCATGTGAGGACTTGGGAAGATGGCCATTTATAAGCCAAGGAAAGAGACCCTCAGGGTAAAACCAGCCCTGCTGGCACCTTGAATATGGATTTCTAGTTTCTGGAACTGTGAGGAAACAAATTCCTGGTTGTTAAGTCTCTCCATCTATGGTATTTGTCACAGCAATCCTAGCAAACTAGTACAGGTGTATTCTCTAGAATAAAGGCAGTCTATAAAGGAAAGGGCATGCTCAGGAATAATTGCAATGCAAAGGCAGAAGGTGGAGAACCACTATTTGAGTGGTTTAACATAGAACAAGGGGAGAGATCCCTTGTAGCTGTGAGAAATTGAGACAGCTCGGTGCAGGGGGTCACCTTTGCGTCGAGCCCTTACAGATGACATGGGAGAGGTGGACATTCCAGGTGAAGGTAGTAACTGGAGGGGAACCCAGAGAAAAGTCTGGAGCCTTTTAGAAGAAAACAAGTTCTGTCTGATTTTAGCTGCAGCCTCCCAGTGGCATAAACCTGTTTGTTCAAAAGTAAAGTTCTAAACCACCTTCACAGGATTTTTAAAGGGGAGTGTCAGAAACTATTTTTGTATTCCTTGGCACCTTACACAATGGGAGAGTATACACAAGATTAGGAGTTACATATAAGAGATCGGAAATCTGACAGATGGTATCTTTGGAGAAAGTTGTGGGAGTGCTGTGGGAGTGTCCCTTCCGGCCCTTGGCAAGTGTTTTCTTTCCCCTTGAGCCACCACCCAGAGATGTGGACCTGCGCCCACTGCATTCTGTATGGACAATCTGGACCCATAACTGGGAAATCAAGAGTCTGGATAATTGCATGGAGAATGGAGATTGTTGGAAGAGAGGATATTCATGGCTTTTTCCATGGGCCAGACGTGGCCAGAATGGAGAGACAGCTGCCCAAGAGCTTGGCTGGAGCAGGCTGTGACCTTAACAGAAGCATGGATTCCCAGGTCCCTAGGTTTGAGGGAGGACACTGAACAGAGGAAAAGAAGCCTCCATAGACCCATGAATATGCTGCAAGAGAACTATCAGCTCTAAACTTCTGCCACCAGGAGGAAACCAGTGCTGAGTCCTCCTGCTACCAGTCAAGGCAGAGACTTCCTGCTCTTACCTTTGCCTTTCCCTGCTGTCTCCCTCCATGAGGATATTGGGACAGCAGAGGACAGAGAGAAGCATGGTCAGAAGCTCTTACACAGAATCCAGCCATGACCAATTTTCTCACAACATTAGCCTAAACTAGGGGAGAGAGGCTTTAAAGTAAGATTTGGAGTTCCATTATGCATGACTCAACAATGTCCAGAAATAAACTACTCTTGGGATTTATACTGACCAGAGAACTTTTTTTTTTTATCATCTAGGAATGGGTAGGTAAACTATGGGATCTACCTGAGACTTCATGAGAACAAGGAAAAATACCTCACAGCTGACTGACTGGGCCATGAGAGGAAAGATCTAGGTTGTCTTCTAATTGTGTCCTGTGAATCCTGCTCCTTCAGAGTTAACTAGCTCATTTTGGCATAAGGAGCAATGGAAAATACTGCTTTAAATTTTCTGAGACCCTGTAATGTTCTCCACACAGTTCAGAATTTATTCCGGAGACCACAGAATAAACTAAAGATGGGGAAAATTCGAGTGAAATGATCAGAGCTTCAGGCAGGCTAATGTGGAGATAAGCCATTGAAGACTTATGAGAGGAAATGCAGAGTTGACCACCCCTGGCCATTTTCCTGCCCCATTTCCACGTTTCCAGGACTCACTCAGGACTTTCAGCTGCCCCAAAGGGGAAGCCGAAGCCAGACCATAACCCAGAGCATCTTTCCAGCTGATATTCTAGTAGCAGTAAAATTGTCTTCTCTGGATACAGCTAAGCTTGCAGTTTGCTTAAACTCCAAATCACAACTTCAGGTTTGTCAAAAGTGAACACCACATTGTACAAGATACACAAACACACACACACACACATTTACCTATATACAGGGTGGGACAAAAGTAGGTTTATAGTTGTGAGTACACAAAACAGGGTTTATTCTTTTATTATTAATAATTATTATATTCCATATGAACAACTGCAAACCTCCTTTTGTCCCACCTTGTATGGGACGTATGTTTGTACGTAGCTATCTATGAGTGTGTATATATATATATATATACGTTAGTATGTAGATATGAAAAGAATCATAAGAAAAGCGAAAGAATACGTTTGCTCACAAGTCAGCATAGTTGTTACTTCTAGGAAGAAGGGAGGGGGCTAAGTGGGGAGGGGTGGTGTTAAAAGCACAGTAAAATTAATTGGTAGAACAAGGTACTAAATGTAAGACATAATGGAATCAAGGCCCAAATAAAAGAGTTAATCATTGAGATTAGCAGGGAATCTTTATCATTCATAAATAACATTGGAAAGAGTTGTTTTTTTTTTTTTGTTTTTTTTTTTTTAATTAAGCATGTGAGAGAGAAGACTTGACAAAATTCACATCAGTCATTTCAGTCGAGTGGAGTAAAGGTCATCTGCTAAGAGGCCAGGAAGCAGTGCCATGGGATGGGTGTCAGGCCCAGTAGCTGGAACGTGGTGTTGCTCAGTAAGTGTGTGTGGGATGAATGCTGAATAAGAAGTTTTGTAATGGAATGAACACTGTTGGTCAATTGCTAGGAAGTAAACCATGTAAGAATATAAGAATAAAAGAGTACTTGGACAGCTCTGTAGGTTCAACTGAGGTTAGGTAGCATGAATCCATTGTAGTGAAGCCAACTGGCAACCCCAAAGTTCCCGAGAAGAAAGAACATGGTGGTTTGGGAAGGAAGGAATAACAAAGGGAGGCATTCTAGGGGGTTACTAAAAGCATAATAGAAATAGCCAGTCATGGGATGAGGCTGGCTAAAGAGGGAAGTGAAGCAACGGGGGAAATGAAACAAGCCTGAGAGAGGAGAGAAAGGTGAGGGATGAAACTCCCCTCTACTGAAGTTTCTCTGTCCACTGGCTCACTTTCATCACCATACAAACTTGCTGTTATTTCTCTCATCTTCAAACAAAGCCAAAGCAAGCCCTATCCTTGACTTCGATTTCCCTGCCAGCTACAGCTCCATTTCTCTGCTCTACTTTGCAGCGGATGTACTTAAAAGAGTTCCCTACACTCCCTGTCTCAAATTTCCCTCCTCCCATTCTTCCCTAAACCCACTCCAGCAAGGTTTGTCTCCACTGAAACTGGTCTGGTTAAGGACACCAGTAACCTCTATTTTGCTACACACAATGATCAATCCCCAGGTGTCATTTTACCAGGCTTCTTAGCAGCATTCGATGCAGTCGACCACTTCCTTCCGCTTGATAACAGTTTCCTCCTTGGGCCCCTCAGGCACCATACCCTTGACTTTTCTCTTACCTCTCTGGTTGCTCCTTCCTCCTGCTCCTTTGTGGCTCCCTCCTCTTCCTCCTGACCGGCTAACCTTAGAGCATCCTAATTTTGTATCCTCATTCTTTTCTCTTTCCTATGTACTCAACTCCTTGGTGTTACTGTCTTGTTTCAAGGCTTTAAATGTTGTTTATGTCTCACAAATTTATGTTTCTGGGCCAGAGCTCCCTCCTGAAATTTATGCTTCCATTGCATCTTTTACTCAACATACTGGATACCTTAAGTTCAGTTTTCCCAGAACAGAACTTCATCTTGTCCCTTTCTACCCTGCTGCTATATTTGCTTCACCCACAGTCTTCCATGTCTCAGCTCACATCAACTCCATTCCTCCATTGTTCAAACCAAAAGTCTTTGTGTCCACATTTATGTTTTTCTTTGCTATTCCACATCCAATCAATTGGTACCTCCTGTGGGTGCTTTCAAAATATACCTCGAATCCAACCATTTCTCATTCCATTCCCATCACTCAGCCATCATATTTCACCTCAATCATAGACTAGAATAACTAGGATAGCTTCACCTTGCTTATACCTTTTTAATTCCCATCAACTCCTCCTGGTGCAGTTTGTTCTCAACATAGAAATGTGGTCTAAATTAGATCCTGACAATCCTCTGTCCTGAAACCCTTAAAACCTTCCCCTCACACTCAGAGTGAAAGCTCAAGTTGCTCCGATGGCTTTTAAGATCCTCCACGATCTGCTCTCAAGCTTTCCCACCGAGTTTATCTTTACCACTCTCTCTGCCTCAGTTTCTCTGCTCTGTCCACTGGACTCCTTCTTATTCCTAGGACACACGTGGCCTGCCCCCTACTTTGGGCCTTTGCGGTGGCCATCCATGGCCCCAAATGCTCTTTTCCTAGATGGTGCAAGGCTAACTCCCTCACCCCATTCATGTCTTTGCTCAAATGTCAAGGTTTGATTTATGAGTCACATTGGTGCAATGTTGGTAAATGTTTATCAGCTGCCTATCTGGGAAAAAAGAAGCTGAA
>PVIW01002602.1:55083-208852 GCA_004026585.1 Noctilio leporinus
CTGATGCAGCCTACCACTGATGCAGCCCACCACTGATGCAGCCTACCCCCGACTCCCTGACCTGTCAGTGCGCCCTGTTTTACAGAGTACCTATCACCATCTTGCATAATGTTACTTACTACATGTCTATTGTTTATTATCCACCTTGTCCCCCACCATACACCCAGGGATTTTTGTCTGTTTCATTCATTGATGTATTGTAAGAACCATGCCTGACACAGAGTGGACCCTCAATGCATTATGAAATGAATGAAGTTCCTAATAAGGATGATATGATGCAGCTACAGTAATAATGATTGACTAGGGAAATGTACAGGGCAGAAGGCTGCAGTCATATTTGAAGGTCAGAGTAGACGGGACAGGAGTGGGCATGCTGAAAGAGAGCTGAAATGAACTGAGGTGGAATCCAAGCTTTTGGAGCTCAGAATGTTGTGAGGTTAGGGAGTTCTGGGCAGCTGTTGCCTTATGTAGTTTTAGAATCAATCTCTCTCCTTAGCAATTCTCTCTGGAAACATGGTTAGAAACCTCAGGGATTTCTGAGGTTGAATGGCAACCCTTTGTTTGGAAGCCCTATATTTAACTTAAAGAATATTATTTCAGAATAGGCCATTATTATCAGTTTGAACTTTAAAAAATGTGTCTTAAAAGTAAGCAAAGGCAACTCATTGGTGTGCAGTTATTGGAGAGAATTCTTGATAATTTTAGTAAATTCTTTGCTGTCACTTTTGTTTGAATAATCTGCCCTAGAAAGTTTTATTTTATTTAGTGAACCAGTGTGTTGATGTGACCCATTCTTCACATCCTGATCCAGGGTGTTGAACTTTTGGATTTTTCTCCTCTCACAAATGTAGTCCCTGTTAAAATTTAGCAATTCCATTTACACTAAAACTTCTAATAAAACTTTTTTGCCTGCTGTACCATAGAAGTTGATTTCTTTTCCATACATTTACTGACACAGGATCACAGTGGTGAGTTTGTCATTGTTTTTAGGAGTTTGAAGATTAACCCTCAATTATCTTACCTTTCTAAAATACAATGTCCTACTGTTTTCACATTTGTATATCATCAGCTTTTGCCCACACTGCCCTTGATTTGAAAGCTATTTAGCCCATGGACAGCAGTCCAAGTCCTGATAGGCACATTTCCTTTGGCAAGTTTGCATTTATTCAGTTTCTCCAAAGGGCATCTTTCATGAATGGCACAAAGGTTGAGAGTCATTTGGTATTCTCTGATGTGTTGTTGGATTGGCTAAGTACAGGGCAGTCAGGATGGAAAATATCGATGTCATGCTTATTTAATTTTATCTACTTAAAATTTCAAAACATTTCATAACTTCACATCCAAAGTGAATTTTCAAAGTCAGAAATGAAAAGAAGATGAGCATACAGATAATGAGCGTAAGGGCTGGTTTTTCACGCACCCAACGAGTACAAATGTCTATCAGCATCCCTAGAAGGACAGTGTGTTCGAGCTCTCCTGAAGAGTGATTTTCTGCAGTTGTTTATGTTGGCCTTGGGAGGGCTTTGGCATCTGGAATGTGGGTTGTGGTGGGGTGGTTGATGTCCGCCGGGTGGCTTCCTCCCCTGGCTTGAAAGTGTCCTCACCCAGGGCAGGCCCATGGCAGGGCTCGCTCTGTTCATCCAGGAGGCAGGTCTTGCTCCCTGATTAGGTTCTTCTGCCCGTTGCCCTGTTAGCTGCCAGATGTTTCAGTCTTGCTTACTGCCCACCTTACATGCTCCTACCCTGCAAGTCTTGCCCAGTGGTTCCTAAAAAACTTTCTGTCTCCCAGTAGGGACTCTGCTGGTCTGAGCCATGCTGGTGAGGTCTAGGTCACAACTGCAGTTCTGGCTGATAATTTGTACTATCCCTGGCTAGTCACCACCCCAGCACTTCTTTCTCTTTGTCACACTGGGGACCATGCCACTGGATCAGTCCAAAGTAATATCCCCAGCATCTTTCCTAAAACAAACAGACAAACAAATAAAACAATAATGACAACAACAACTTAGCCCTGGCTGGTGGCACAGTGGATAAGGTGCTGGCCTGCAAACCCAAAGGTCATTGGTTCGATTCCCAGCCAGGGCACATAATCAGGTTGCAAGCCAGGTCTCCAGCCAGATCTGTAGCTGGAGGCAGGTGAAAGGCAACCATACATTGATGCTTCTCTCCCTTCCTTCCTCACCCCCAAGCCCTTCTCTCTGAAAACAATAAATAAAATCTTAAAAAACAACAATAAAACAAAACAAAACCCTTAAGGTCCTTGCTTTCACCATTTTCATCATATTCAACAATTCATTCAACAAATATTATTTTGATTACCTCATTTTGGCATTTGCCTTCATAAAGCTTTTATGGAGATTCAAGAAGTTAATAGTTTAAAAAAAAGAAAGTTGCAAACAGAGAGTGATGAATGTAATAAAGAACATATGGTAAGGCGAGAGCATAAGTGGGAGAAGTACCCTCAGAGAACAGAAACATGATAGTCAGGAGTTCAGTTAGTATAATGTTGCCACACTTCAATGCATTTTGCTCCTGCAAATCAAGAATTATAGCAACTCTTGATATAGTGAAACCCTATTGCATATATGTAGGCTTTTGTTCATGAAAACAGTCAAATGAGGAGACAAAAATGGTGAGAGATAAAATACAATATAAACCTTAAACTGAGTCAAACCAAAGAAACACTAAATTCAAGGGTAAACATACAGATGAAAGTCACAGTTTCAGATTGGGGGTTCTTAGGGCTTGGAGCTTCACCTTTCCCTCCAGGTGAGGTGAGTGTACATTTGCACAATCACATTAAAGGTGCAGTGACTCTACTACATTACCTGGTGGAAATGGTGTACATGACGTCTGCTTGCCTGGAGTAGCTAGCTGTCCTGTTCACAGCCCCTAGGCTCCTCTCTAGGAGGAATGGTCATGCTCTAGGTCACTTGTCTCTGTTTCACTCAGGGACAGGAGCAGGGGTGTGTACCTAAGCTGAGGACAGCACGTCAGAGGCTGACCTGTGTGAGCTGGCCCAAAGCAATAAGCCTGTGCCAACAAGGACGATGATAATAAGATGAGCTTATCGATTAGATGATCTCTCATGCTCTCTCTTTCTGGAATTAGAAGGCAGAAGTGTAGAAGTGCGTTGGTGGCAAGAGAAAAAGCAAGAAAGAGGAGACCAACAGAGAGGCCAAGTCACATTAATGCTGAGCCCTGAAGGGAAGCAGTATGAGCAGTATTGGCAGCTCAACCCCTCCCACCCCCACCCCCACCCGTCTCCTTCAGCCTTTCAGTGACTGGCTGACGCCAGCTGCCGGTGTCTGTCTCTCTGGGTCTCAAGGCTTGTTCCTAGATCCCACAGCAGGCTAGATGTCCTGGGGAATGAGCACCTCTCCGGAGCAGCCCTCAATCAATGGCTCACAGGAGTCAAATAAGTGAATAAATACTACCCCAGTTTCCTTGCCCCTTGGGTTCGATGATTCTGAGTTTGTGTTTTGCCCCATCTCCTTGAGTTTCCCTGCGAGATGAAGCTTCAGTCACCCACTGGGAGAGTGGCTCAATCACACATCATTTATCGCTTGCCTACGGCTCTGTTCTCTTCCCTACCCTCAGCAAGTATTTCCTCCACCTCCCACATGAAGGGTTTGCACATGAAGTCTTGTACTCTAGTTGTTGAAAATAATAATGCAAATGATTATTGTCCATAGAAATGCAAATGAATGGTGTTCTGTGGAAGGCACCCGATTGTCACCCTGTGTACCTTGGCCAGTTTGTCCTGCATGTTAAATTCAGTTCAGAGTTCTTGCAGGGAGGCTGGCAGAGGCAAAGGTGTGAACTGTGAAGCAAAGCCTACAAGCTAGACCCACGAGCTCTTGGTGACAGAGGCCAGAGCTTTTGTCTTTTTTGCCAGCAACAAGGTGTATTGGTTGTGGGCAAGTCCTCTGTCCCTTTCCTGTAAACCATGAATATTAAAATGATTCCCTAAGGCCCCACCAGGCCAAAGATGACAGAGTGGCGCAGGCACACGCATGCACAGATGTGCAGTCCCATGCACAGAATGGTTTGAAGGTGTGGGGAAGGGCAGCCAGGAGGCAGATCACATCTGCCCTGAGCGGTGGCTGCAGTGGCTGATGTGTGAAGTCCAGAGTTGGGGTTCGCCTTGCCAGTCAGGGTTCACCTCTTCACAGGGCTGTGAGGCCACGCAGGCGTCTCACAGAGGCAGGTGTGAGCACACAGGAAAGGGGCTTCTCACTGGGCAAAGGGGCACAGAAGCCACAGGACACCTTCCCTGTTTCACTGCTGGGTGCTTTTTTTCATTAGATGTAATGAAAGGATCCATCGCCCTTTTTCTTTTGTCTTTTTTCCCTTCTATGTCTACTGCTGCAGGGTTGAAAATGAGCACACAGTAAACAGTAGGCACCTTCCCCACGGCCAAATACAGTTCTCCCTTTGGCTGGACAAACCGTCCTCTTACCTCTGGGTAGAGTTGAGGTGGGAACCCACATCTGGCCAGTTGAATATATATCCCCTGCTTCACTGAAACCATTTACTTTGTTCTCGTGCATGTAAATACAGTGTTGTTTGGAGTCCTGCCCCGGTCCCTGCTCTTCCCAAGGTAGTAACTCTGGTGTGGATCTAGATCTGACTTCGTGCAGGGGGAAGAGATAGCAATCTCATGGCTTTCAGCACTTCCCAAAAGTCCTCCGGGTGTCTCCCTGGTCGCTGGGCCCCTGTTGGCCCCTGCAGTGGAAACCTGGCGCTGGTGCTACGTGGCCCGTTCTCTTGGCTTGGCAGGGCCTGGGGGTCCTCGCCTGCACAGGCGGCCTGACCCCTGCCCTCGCTGTTACTGTAGACCCCTCTATATCTCAGCCGAGTTCTCTGCATTTGGCCTTCGGCTTAAGCTGTTCATGCCACGACTTCTGTGCAGAAGTCACCTTCCATGTGTCTTCAACCATCTTCATGGCAGGTGCCTTTCAGCTGCCTGCTGATTACCGAAGGGGCTTGTGAGAATGTCTGGACCCTCCCCACAACCCAGAGCAGGAGGGGCCTCAGTGGCCCTAACCAGACCTGCACCAGCAGGTGCCTGCTGTTTGCTTGGGGCCACCTGGTATGTCCCCTTCCAGAGCTCTAACCAGGGAGTGGGACAAAATCCTTCTGCTTTCAGTTTCCCCTCAACAAGCAGCACTCAATTCTTTGGACTGAAGCATGTGAACTTATTCACACGGGCAGCGGGGGCCACTGGAGTGATGTGGCCATGTGTGGTGTGTAACCTACATCTTTGCCTCCCCTGAAAGTGCACAGGGAAAGGGGCATCAGCCTTGCATCAACATCTGAGCCGGTTCCACACTGAAGTTGCCTCTTCTGCCATTGTCATTCCTCCAGGAGCTCCAGGGCCACTATGCTACTTGGCACAGTGACGTCGCCTCTGCATTGTTGCCAGTTGAAAGGACAATGTGGGTGCCACACCCTTTTTATTTTCCCCAGCACTGTTATATAGGCATATCAGGTTATAGAAGCTTTGGGGTGGTGGAGGACGTTTACATGACAGCAGGACATTTGCTTGAAGTTGAGCGTAGCTCCAAAACCCATAACCTGCCATTCTTAACGCCAGAAACCTCTGAAAGCTGATTAAAAACATTTGCACTCACCCATGATGGCTCTGCTCCATGATATCACTATTTGGTTATGCTTTCTGGAACTGCTTCTGGCCACAGGATTGAGTATGCTCTAAGAGAATGTCAGCACTAACATCAGTGTGCGGGAACTCACAACAACAAAAATAACTCTTGTCCAGCGTGGCTAGAGGGTCATGAATGAAGCAGTAAAATGGAAACATTAAACAGTTTTCTAGAAACTAAGACCCTTGACCTTGCTGCCAAGAGAAGTTAAAGAGCAACAGCTGTTTTCTGGGTGCCTGATAAGTAAGGGCCCTTTGCTGTAGACTTTAATCTTAAAGCAGAATTTGCCTTTCCCACCAGATAACCTTCTGTTGGCAGAGCTAAAAAGTCATTTATTTCAACTAACTTTTTTTTACAATTATAGGTAAATCTCCACAACAGAAGTTCATGCTGGGGACTAGTTAAAAATAAGGTTAAACAATTTGTTTAGAGCATAAAGGTGTAGACACTAAACAACAAGCTTAGGAATATAAAGTTTACAATAAGAAGTTTTAAAATGTTCTTAAGCAAAGCACAAAGAGATGCTCATTGTCTCTGTTTGTGGTAATGTTTTACAAATGTGTGATAACACAGAATTGGTGGATACCGAACCAGTCCTCCTCAGGGAGATACAGGTTCCTGCAAGTCTGGTAACCACTTTTTCACCAGCTGATCAATACATAGCTTGCTTTTTTGTGTGTCTCATTTTAAAGGTACTTTATTTAATATATATTGTTGGTTTGTAATGTCGAACTCACAGCCAGCAGCATTATAACTCATGCTTATCACAGCCTCCTTGAGCTTACAAACACTGGATAGAACTTTAGTGGGGACCATTTTAGATAGCAAGTCACCAAAAAAAGCTCAAGAACATAAAAATAATGACACTAAACAGGCCACAAAAAGGCTACTTGGTTTTAGTATGAGAACCGACATCAGCTGGAAGCATGCATGTGGAGTGACTTAAATTCGTCACCTCTCTGCACATGCCCATGAATGACTGAGTATTGATGTGGGGTTCCATGTAAATGTTAGGCAGTGGGTGAAAAACTCCCATCACCTAGTGACGTCATCGCCATTCATAATGTTATAATGTGCTCATCATGACTCACATGACTGGTGATGCTGATATAAACCTCCTACTGTACTGCCCACATGTGAAAGTAATACCTATAATTATGTATGGTATGTAATACTTGACAGTGATAATAAATGACTGTTACTAGTTGTTTTTTTTTTAGGCTATGCTTTTAATCATTATTTTAGAGCATACTCTTTCTACTTATAAAAAAGTTTGCTGTAAAACACCATGACGTGTTAGGCCAATAGCCTCATACATCTCTTATTTACCCTGTCTCTTGATTATATCATTTTCTCTTGCACTTAATTTGATCTTCTGTTTTTTTGTACAGTAACATGCTGTACAGACTTGTAGCCTAGAAGCAAAGGGCTCTACCATACAGCCTAGGTGTGTGTAAGGCTATAGCTCACTATATGCTGTTTGCTCAATGGCAAAATCTTCTAATGGTGCATTTCCCAGAACAAATTCCTGTTGTCAAGCTGTGTGTGACTATATGATCCAACAATCCCACTTCTGGGTATATACCCAAATGAATTAAAAGCAGGGACTTAAAAAAATATTTGCACATCCATGTTCACAGCAGCATCATTTACAATAGCCAAAAGGTGGATGAAACCCAAATGTCCATCAACAGATGAATAGATAAAGAAAATGTAGTAAATACATATAATAGACTATTTTCCAGCTTTCAAAAGAAGGAAATTCTGACAAATGATACAATATTAATGAACCTGGAAGACACCATGCTAAGGGAGGTAAGCCAGTCAAAAAAGGACAAATACCATATGGTTCCACTTAGAATAGTCAGATTTATAGAGACAGACTGTAGAATTGTGTTCTCATGAGCTGCAGGAAAGGGAGAGAACAGGAAGTTATTGCTTGATGGGTAAAGAGTTTGTTTTGAAAGATGAAAAGAGTTGAGGTGGTTGGTTGTAAAACAACATGCATGTACTTAACATTAGTGAACTGTACACTTAAAAACGGCAAGGATAGTAAATTTTATGTTATGCATATTTCACCACAATTTTAAAAAGAGGACTAAATCCTAGCAAGAGGAAAGTATCACAGAGCTAATATTAAATGTAAAAAGTAGGATGAAAACTGCTATATATATCTCTTAATATCAACTAGTAGAAACCCATGCAAATAAAAAAGATTAATGTAAAAATCCCAAATGCAAAAAAAAAGAAATCCAAATGCTTAATAGGTCTACATGAACATGGCAGACTAATGGACTTTTTTCCATTTTTAAATAAAATACATTTGTTAAAAGTGAACTTGATAATAAAAATATGATTTGGTTAAAAATAGAAGGGAAATGTTCATATACTATAAATGAACATTGGTGGCTGTAAGGGGAAAAAAACCAGGGTTACTAAATGCGGTTTGCCCCTTAGCTTGAAAATGCTCTGAGTACTGCATTTTGACATGCTGCTGTGAGCTTGCCTTTGCATTTTTTAAGCAAGAACATGAAGGGCTAGGTAGTTTACTACATGCTGCTGTGATCACTGGTAGAAATAAGATGGAAATTGACTTCCCATTTTCTACAGTATCTTAAAAGAGATGACTACATTTTTGTTCAATGTTTTTCCTGTGTGCAACAATTCTGGATTTATTTTTTAATTGATGGTGAAAAATTATTCTGTGGTTTTACTTTAAAGAATTGCTACTACTTTCAGTAAAAGCAATATAAAGTGATCATTTGCTTAAAAGACTCACATGGCTGAAAAAAATTTTATAGTAACAATAAATTGTTTCAGCTCAGGTAACTTAAAAGTCACTTGCAGAGAACTCAAGGGGTTTCTTTCTTTTAAGAGGAAAACGAATGAATGAGTAAATGAGCGAGTAAGTGAAGGAAGCTTGCCAATCCTGCTTTCTTCAAAAGAAATGCAGCGCCACATGGACGGCAAAGATGACGCGTCCCACTTGCTACAGCTGTGGCAGATAAAAAATGAATGTTAATGATTAATTTCAAATTAGCCAGCTCTTTCCTTTTGCCTGCAGCTGATGCTGTCAGGGATATTGAGTCCCTAGAGAGATTGCTGGAACTTAGGTGGCTGTAATTCATCCAATCATCATTCAAAAAATAAAAATTCCTTGTTCTCTTCAGTTGCACGAGACTTGATGTTTTTAGCATTCTAATTGTGTTTGTTCACTCCAGTGATGAAACAGATTTTTTCTCCAGATTGCTTTCCATCTGGTTGTTTTGTAATCATAAACAAACTACATTAGAAGTAATTTTTTAAAAAGCTCGGCCTCTCATTTTCTATTCTGTTTTATGCAGGCAAGGACTTGAATGAAATTAATTATTTGCTGACTTTCTTGTGCATTTACTACTCAGGGTGTGTGTTTGAATATGCATACCTCTGTATATATATATATGCATATATTGCTATACATTCACATATCTATGTGAATACATATTTACACTTATCCATACACATGTGTGTAAGTGCATAATATTGATATATGCAGGTGTGTACATATATACGTCTATACACCTCCAGCTTTTATTTGTCCTTTAGAGACTTTCTGTTATTTCTATTGTATCCCTTTAGGCCATCCCAGCTGGAGGACTTGGCCGGTGAGTGACCGACCTCAGGTATGTGGAAAGAACTGCCATCACCACCTAGGAAGGTAAGGTGTATTTTGACTTCTATATCGGGAAGGAAGGAATTGCATAGAGGTGCCCTGGAGCGCTCAGCAAGCACATCTGACTCATTGAATTGCAGGAAGCTGTGGTGTTTTGGTTCCAGGGAAGCCAGGAGGGGCACCACCATCCTCACTGTCTCTGCCCTGGGGGATGGGGAAGGGAGGACCTCCTGAACGAGCCAGACAGCCTGCCGTCTGTGCAGCCAGTGACAAGAAACCCACCTCCCATCAGTGTTTTAAAGTCAGTCCCCCACTCACTAGAAAGAGGCAGTGGCAAAAAGCACTGGAGCAGCTGACCTGCATGCTCCCCTTCAGGGAAGGCTGCCCTAGAAGCCAGGGACTGTCCTGTGCCCCTCCTAGCATCCATGATCAGCGCTCCACCCTGCCAGTTTGGAAATTCATAAAGATGTCTGGCCTGCTCTTCCCCTGCAGCTGTACATGGGGCCCGGAGAGGTAGCGGCTCCTGGGACCAGGAATATCTGCCGTTCAGGGCTCCTAGATAAGGGCCTAATAGGGCTCTGCACAAGCCGCAAGGCCACTCTGGGTCCCGTTTGTACCTAGGTGTCAGCCACCAAGATATTCTTGGGGCAGGGGGCAGGGGGCAGGGCAGGTGGAGAGGGCAAACTGGTGTGAAGGGGAAGTCAGGGCCAGCTGGAAGGGTGGATCCGCTTCAGAGACCTTTTCACACGGGGGATTCCAAGTGCTCTTGCCGAGGGAGGGAGGTACTGGCCGATCAGCCTGGCCTGCAGTCGCAGAGCCATGGACACCTTTGACACGGTTTCTCTCTTTGTTACCCGACAGGAGGCCTGCCCAGGGCCAGCTGTAGCATGTGCATCCTTGACTTCATGTAGGAAAGATTTCACAACGTGGATCCAGATGGGGATGTGTTATTAAAGCTAGGTACAGTGAAATAAGGAAGGGCTTAGCATAGAAGAAGCAACAGGAGAGCCCAGGCTGGGCCCCCTGAGCCCACTGGGAAGTCAGAGAAAAGGGGGCCTTGGGGACAGGTCCAGGGCATTAGCCTGGGACAAGCTGCCAGCTGCCCATTGCCTTCGAGTTTAGGAGACACGTGGCTGTGGGAAAGGGAATGGCAGGGGCTGCTCCCCAGAGGCAGAGTATGGGCACTGGCTCCTTTGTCTGAGGCTTCAATCTCTCTTGCGGGCAAAAATCTTAGAGGAAGCCTCAGCAGGAGGGTGTCAACAGAGCCTTCATCAGCCTTCCAGGTGTGTGCTTTTAGGGTTGTGGTCCGAACTGATTGGTCAGTGCCAGGGCAGGGGATCATTAGTCATTGCAGCTGGTCCTGGTGTTGCCCACCTGGTTTTGTTGCTTTTCAGGGCCTGGAGCTGAAACACGACGGAGGCCCAGATGTTACCTCTAGGAGGTGACCTTTTGTACCTGCCTGTAAATTGCTGTGCCATTGTGTGTGGCTATCTGCCTTAGTGTCCCTTCTCAACCAGCCAAGGAACTTTCCTAGCTTCTTACTATCCTGTCTCACCTTAGGACAGGTAAGGAAACTCAGCACTTAATACCATGTTTCTTAATATAGTATCCTACACACAGTCTTCAGCTAATGCCAACTTGCCTCTTACAGGTTTCAAAAATGTGTCTCCTTGTCCTGATCATTTGCCTGTTTGTGCTCAGGTCAGTTCCCCACCTTTCTCTTTTCTGGCCTGCATGGCAGGAAGGTCTACTTCCCTGGTCGCCTGGCTTCCAGGCAGGCGTGTGCGGGAGGTGGGGGGTGGGGAGGCATTGTTGGGAGGCTGGAAGCTGGAGGCAGGGAGAAGCCAGGGCCAAGCCAGGGCCTTTCCTCTCTGGCTCCCCCTACGGTAGCATCTTCCCCAGGCTAGCTCTTCTCTGCCAGCCCCACAGTGGCCCCTCCGTGGCGCCACCAAATAGCTTTGCTTCTGGCTCTGGTAACTACCACTTTCCTTTGTCCTTTTAGCCCAGGGGTGACTCA
The DNA here is from genome assembly GCA_004026585.1 of Noctilio leporinus. Taxonomy (NCBI): domain Eukaryota; kingdom Metazoa; phylum Chordata; class Mammalia; order Chiroptera; family Noctilionidae; genus Noctilio; species Noctilio leporinus. Next base: position 66,419 of record PVIW01002602.1, read on the forward strand.
CTTATTGCTAGGTAATCAATTCATTGTGTCAGTTTCCCCAGGGAAGTTTTTGTTTTCCTGACTGGGTCCTAACACCTCCTTTTTTATTTGCTATCACCTTTTAACTAACTCTGACCCTGGTCACCGCTCACCTGACTCCCATGGTGTTGCTGCCTTTCGCATCCTTCTGCCTCCTGTCCTTTCTCGGTTAAGTTACCTCCCTTAAGTCTACCGTCCACTGTGTCTGGAATACAAACAGGATCTTGCCCCTATCATGCTTAAACCCTTTCCACAACTCTGTGTACATTCAAGAAAAATTCTAAACTGCACTGTCCAATAAAGTGGACACCACCTACACATGACTATTGAACACTTGAAATGTGCGTTCAGTCAGAATTTCAATGCGCTTTAAGTACAAAATACTTAGTAGATTTTGAACACTTAGTACAAAAAAGAGAGTGTAGAAATAGCATTAATTACTTTTAATACCAATTACATGTTGGAATGATAAAATTTTGGATATACTGTATTGGGTTTAATAAAATAGATTATGAAAATTAATTTTACCTGTTTTATTTTTTTACTTTTTTTTTAATGGGGCTATTACAAAATTTAAAAATACATATATGACTGACTCTTTTGGGTAGCACTGCTCTGGAAGGCCCAGTAGCCTCACTTCTTACCACATCCTACTTTTTACTTAAAACTCTAGGAAATAGGTGTAAGTATGTTAGTCCTGAGCCCTCAAGCTCCCCTCAACCCCCAGATTAGTTAGTGCCACACTCAAACCACTAGGGGGCGTGCTCTTCCCCAACCAGGAAGAGGAAAGGAATGCTGAGAAGGGTCCAGGACAAACAACAGGTGCTGGGTTGGAGGGTGAAACCTTCCAGGAGCCGGCCGAAAATATTGGGCCTTAAAAATTCTTGCTCCCTCCTGAAGGCTCTTTCTGGATCCTCCCCTTAGCATCTGATTGCTTCCATTGGATAGTTGTTGGTGCTCTTGGGTCACCCACTTGGTGGCTGGTGGCATTTGAGAAGTCAGGTCCTCCCTTCTCTTCCCTCTACTGGATCAGTGCTGCAAACTCAAATGCACAGCCCTGCGCAGCTCATCAGCTTCTAACAGGACGTGCTACTAGTACAGTGGCCCTGCCCAGAGCATGCTTCTGTGACTGAGGCTCTCATTTGGGAGCCTAGAGTGGAACTTGGATGAAGAAAGGCGTATAAGGCTTCAGATACTGTGATCCTGGCATCGCACAGGCATATCTAATGCACATCATGCTGCGTGTGTCTCTGAGCCTTTGTTCACATGTCCCCTGCCTCTTCTCTTCCTGTTCCCTCTCCCTGCTGACTCCACTTGTTGTAAAAGATGCATTTCAGACGTACTTCTGGGATGCTTTTCTGATCCCTGCTTATAACACCAATATCGGATTTATCTCAGCTTATTTTACTGATTTGTTCACATGTTTCTCCACCTTGTTGGACTGTGAGTGTCTTAATAGTAGCAACCAGGTTTTGTTCGCTATTGACTCCAGTGCCTGGTCATAGCAGGTGATCAGTAAATAGATGGATGGATGACTGGCTGGATGAGTGGGTGAGTGGGTGATGGATGCTTTTCTGAGATTCCCCACAGTGCCTGACACAATGCCTTGCACATATTTTTGGATCAATTAATAATACCATTTGGTTGCCTTAAAGCTGGGTTCCAAAATAATGCTCATTAAATTAAGCTATGGAACTAAAATAAAAACCAGATTGCTGGTCTTGCTTGACAGTACGTTTGTATGTCAGGAATATCCCAAATTTGGGTTAAGTTTGGGGCCAATTTAGAGGTAAACTCTGACAAACATGGAAGAAGCAGATTGTTAGAGCAGCCTATTAGCTGATTTACACACTTCTCAATTCAGGATTAAATTAACTATCGTCATTTAAATCTTGGATTGACTCAACAGTTGGAAACCTGAGTCATTGTTAACATCTGGTGATTATTTGCCAGGTATTATTGAGCAAGTCATTTACTCTAAATCCATTTGTTTGTCTGGAAATTGGGAGAAATAATACTCTGCTCATTTCATCTGCTTGTGGTGAGAAATAAATTGGATTAGGAATGTCAAGAGGTTTAGGAATTATAAATTGTTAAACAAATGTTGGATGTTATAATTATATCTCAGATTATAGCATAATTGGATATGCTTGAAAATTCAATTATGTCTTATCTCAGGCTACTTGTCCCAATAGTTCTTTAACCTATATTAACTTTAAGTGCTATTTTTTTCAAAGATTTTATCTTATTTATTTATTTTTAAAAGATTTTATTTATTACTTCCAGAGACAGAGAGGAAGGAAGAGAGGCAGAGAGGGAGAGAAACATCAATGTATGGTTGCCTTTCACCTGCCTCCAGCTGTGGACCTAGCTGGAGACCTGCCTGGCGATCTGGCTTGCAACCTGGTTACGTGACCTAGCTGGGAATCGAACCAGAGACCTTTGGGTTCGCAGGCTGGCGCCTTATCCACCGTGTCACCAGCCAGGGTTTAAGTGCTATTTTTATTAAATGACATTTTGAAATACTTTTGTTATAAATCTCTCTGTCCAAAGAACCCAACCTTTCTTTCTGTCATGTTGGCAGTACCAATTAAATGCCCTATGTGTTTCCATTCTGTCTTGCTTTTTCTAAATAAGACGCTGATCCATGAGACTAAAGATGGAATAGGAAACACTTTTGCTGGCACACAAACTCATGGGTGTGGGTTTATGTGTGTGTGTACATGCATGTGTATGTGTGTGGATTGGCCATTACTTTACTAAGAGTTTCATTTGTTTATTTATTCAGAGTTGTCTTTTTCCATTGCTCTTATATTTACTTAATTGAAATTTAAGAATATTATTTAAATTATAACTTGTAGTAGGCTGAATAATGGTTCTTAAAGACATCACATCCTAATCTCTAGAATCCATATAAATGTTACTTTATGTGGAAAATAAATCTTTGCAGATGTTATTAAGGATCTTGAGATAGAGAAATTATCCTGGTCTATTCAGGGGGAGCCTGAATGCAATGACAGGTGTCCTTATAAAAGAGAGATAACAGGAGATTTGATTTAAAGAAGCGCACACAATGTGATCATAGAGGTAGAGATTGAAGTGATAAAACCACAAGCCAAGGAATGCCGGCTGCCACCAGAAGCTGGAAGCAGCAAGAAACCAGCTCTCCCACAACCACCCTAAGTAGTGGCTGTGCTCACACCTTAACTTGGGTCCATTGACATTGATTTTGGATTTCTGACCTCCAGAACTGAGAGAGAAAAAAAATTCTGTTCTTTAAAGTCACCAAGGTTATGGCAAGTTGTTACAGTAATATTAGGAAACTAACATCAATCCTTCATGTAATTCAGGACAAAGGCTGGTCATAGAATAGTGATTCTCAGCCTCCTCTTCAAAATTTAATAAAAATACGTTAGTTGAGCTTTAAGGTCCTTAGAATGTGCTAGGTGCAGTAAGGAACATGAAAGAGAAGACACTGCCTCTTTCCTGGAGGAGCTTGTCATCTAGTTGAAGAGTCAAAACAAATAAATGTTAAAAGTCTTAGCATAGAATTTAAGATAATGACTAAATTGAGGAATAAATAAATTACTCAGGTAGTGGAAACAAATGAGCAAAGGTAGGGGCTGCAATGAACAAGGTGGGTCATAGGTAGAAAGTCTGCTTTTTGGGTAAGAAAGTCATGATGGGAGAAAGTGGGAGTAAGTTCAGTGCTTAGAGGGTTTTGTTGTTGTTACTGTTTGTTTGTTTTGCAAAGGAAAAGTCAAGCAATGAATACCAGCTTTGTAACAGAGAAAGCAGGACCCTTTGGTTTTAAGAGTCAGATGATGAAAGTCACATCCAAGGATGGCTTATGTGTTTCTGATGGGGCAAGTTGCACACACACTCTAGTTCACTTGTCAATCTCCTTTCTCCTAGTAGGTGCAGAATAATCATTTTCCTGAGAAATGTTTGGGACAGCTATGATGTCAGAAACAAGAGCTACAGATCTCTCTCAGTGCTTTCAATCGTATGTAATTGATAGATCCTAGATCTCAGTGGCTGAAAAAAACAACATTCTTCCTTTAATATCCAAATTGCCATAAAACCCCATTTTGCAGGCCACAAGAAGTCCATTTTTTAATGTATTATTTTCTTTTTACTGAATTTACCTCTCAAGTAGTTTCTGGCCATCCTGGAGGGAGGTATGTAGTCTGTTGAATCCTGGCTCTGTGAAGCCCCATGACTCCTCCAGGGTAAACTGGCATCTCCAGGCCTCCCTGGCTCCCCTGTGCCTGGTGCTCTGAGCAGAAACTCCAGTTGCTTCCTTTAGCCCTCACAGCCCAGCAAAGACTAGGCTGTGGTGGGAGAAACAGATATCTGGCATAAAGAGTAGCAGGCAGTGCTGCTGGAAGGTCGCTCCTAGGGTCGTCTGCCCAGATCAATCTGGAAGCCATTAGGCTTCCACATGGAGAGGCTGGATCAGCCCCCACCAAGCCCCACTAAGGAGCATGCACAGGCAGTTTCCTACCTTGGAGTCCAGTCTCTGGAAGAGAAGGTGCTGCTTTCTTTCTCCCTTCTGGACCTCGTTTCTACACCAGGATGACTGACAGTGGGGATACCTGTGTCCTTCCAAAAGGCTTAACCCCTACATGTGACTTCCTCCATGGACCTGATAAGGAAGGCACGGAATGGTTGGTTCTACATTTCACAATCTTAAATACCACCATGCATAGGGTACCAGTTGTCAAATGTGGAGAGTCCTGGTCCATGCCTGGTCCATCCCTTCCCATGGGTGCCTCGGCTTTCAGTACATGTGAAGGAAAGGCCAGGCTGCCTCTCCCTTCTGCTGCAACTCAGGCTCATAACTTCCCGTGGGTACCTGTACCTACTGGGACACGAAGACATAAGAACAACTTCAAGAAATTACAAGAATCTTTAAGCACAATCCTATTTCAACCCAACTTTCTTAACACCTTTTTTGACCTTGGTAAACTCAAAAAACTCATGAGCTCTGGCTTGTGTGCCTCAGTGGATTGAGCACTGGCCTGCAAACCAAAGCACACCCAGTTCGATTCCCAGTCAGGGCATATGCCTGGGTTGCGGGCCAGGTCCTCAGTTAGGGCATGGAAGAGGCAACCATGCATTGATGTTTCTCTCCTCTCCCTCCCTCCCTTCTCTCTGAAAATACATAAAATCTTAAAAAAAAAAAAAAAACCCTCATGAAATATACCCTTAGTTTTATTACTATGCAGAACATTTAACATCTCAAGGTCCAGTTTCTTCAGTTTAATGATAATTTCATGTTTTCTTCAAAACAATATGTGGATTTTTTCCCCTCTATGTGATGGTTAATTTTCTGCATCAACTCAACGAGACACATTTCTGGGTGTGTCTGTGAGAAGAGATCAACACTTGAATCAGTAAACTAAGGACAGACCCTCATCTTCCCCATATGGGTACCTTCCAATCTGTTGAGGGCCTGAAACGAACGAAAAAGTAGACGATTGAATTCAGTCTCTCCCTGCTTGAGCTGAGGCACCCACCTCTTCCTGTCCCTGGACAGACATCGGATGTTAGTGCTCCTGCTGCTCTGGCTTTTGAACCCAGAACAGGAATTATACCATGTTGGTCTCTGCCTTCTCAGGTCTTTGGACTCACACTGAATTGAAAACTGCTTTTCCTGGTTCCCCAGCTTGCAGATGACAGATGGTGGGACTTCGTGGTTTCCATAAGCCTGTGAGCCAATTGCAGTAATAAATCTCCTCTAATTTATATTTCTATATATATCCTGTTGGTTCTGTTTCTCTGGAGAGCTCTAATACATTCCATATTTGTAATAAATAAATGGCCCATCCCCATAATTATCTCATGAAGGAAGAAGTGTTACAGAGGCAGATAATTGCTAGCAGCTTTAATTAGTGTTCTTCTGGCTTTCAAGAATGAATTAAAACCTGCCTTTGGATGGTGAGCAGTATGCAATATACAGATGATGTGTTACCAGAATTGTACACTTGAAACTCATATGCTGTTACTATCCAATGCCACTCTAATTAATAAATTTAATGAAAAACCCCTGTCCCTTCCTTAATCCTTACATATTTATTGAACTCTAAATGTGATCTGTTATTTATTCATTCAACAAATATTTTAAAACACCTACTATGTGCCCAGCATTGCTTTAGGCACCAGAGATACACCAATGAACAAAGCAAAATCCCTTCTCTCAGGGTGGTTAGTGTTTCATTCGGATGAGGGGAAACAGTGAATAAATAAATAACACTAGAATGTATCAGCTGATGATATTTTTAAAAACAGAGTAAAAAGTACAGTAAAGGGATGAAGAATGACAGTGGGAGAATTTTTTCAGAGGGGTAAATATTTTTCTGATAAGAACGCATTTGCGAAGAGTCCTGAATCAAGGGAGGGAGGATTATAGATTGTTAATAACATTCTAGTATCTTTATCCTCTTATTACCTTCACTAAAAGAACCTTTAGAGTCTTTGCTAAACAAATGGATGGTATTTGTACTGACCAGGTTTCCTTGCAACTACACGTGCGATGGACTAATTCTGTGGAGATGAGCAGAATTGCTGGGTCCAACTGGGGCCCATGTCCTGAAACACACTTACCTTTTCCTTGCTAACTGGGAGCTGGTGATGACCAGAGCAACCTTGGAGACCACATTGTGAGTTGCAGAGCTGACAGGCCATCCCTGTACTTGCACATGAGAGAGAAATAAAATTCTGTTCTGAACTAAGTAACTGTGTTTTGCTCTAGTAGTTTAGCTTGAAGCTCAGCTAATTCAAAGAACAGGCTGTGTGGCTATGTAGGGAGGCAACTTTCTAGAGGGAATAGTGTCTGAAAAGGCTATAAAGTAGGAACGTACTGGAAATGTTCATGCAACAGCAAAAAGATCAGTGAGGTTGGAGTGGAATAATAAGAAGACGAGATTTTAAAATATCAGAAGCCCTGGCTGGTGGCTTAGTGGCTAGGCACTGGCCTGTGAACCCAAAGGTTGCTGGTTCGATTCTCAGCCAGGGCACATAACCAGGTTGTAAGCCAGGTTATGGCTTACAACCAGCTGGAGGCAGGTGAAAGGCAACCATACATTGATGTTTCCTTCTCTGCCTCTTTCCCTTCCCCTCTCTATAAGAATAATAAATAAAACATTTAAAAAATATCAGAGCACATAGTTCATGGAACACCTGAGAACCTTCACTAAGCCTTGTGAAATGTGGATGTACTGTTGGAGCAAAGGAATGACATTATGCGGCTTCTGTTTTTTAAAAATTCATCCTCACTGTTGTGTGAAGAACAGAATGAGGAGGCAAGGGTAGGGGAATGCAGGAAGCCTAGCTTGGAGGTTATCACTATAGTCCAGGCAAGATAGCATGGTGACTTGGACTAGAGTGCTAATGATGAATGTACTTACATCTAAAGTGGAGATGCTTGGATATGTTGAGGATTGTAAATGAGAGAAAGAAGTAAGGGCAATAAGGATAGAAGGAATGGGGATGGACATGTAAGCAAGAAAATCATATCTGAAAGTCTGGGTATAGGGTAGAAAGTGGGACTTATATTTTCTTTGATCATGAGCTTCATAAGACCATCTTCTCTCCACATAATTACAATTAATTTTATTTAAGCCTCTACCAATTAGACTCTACAAAATAGTCTACACTCTCTGTCTCTCCTGTACTTGATATTCCAGCCTGCCTTCCTGTCCTTATTCTAAGCATTGCTCTGCCTATTCATTCACTGGGGGAGATGTCCAGTGTCAGCAGAAGATAGGGATCTCTGAGTGACATACCTCAATTATCTTCTCTCTTAAAAGCACTTAGGGGAAGAGAAAATGAGAACAGGGATATGGAATCAATATTGAAGATATGCACTGTAACTAGAGACAGGATTGGAGGTCGAAATACTGATGAAGGTCAGGAGGAAGGAGAAATCCCCGCTCTGGGACTGTGAGAAAAGGTGACAATAGAGCAGTGGAAGATAAAAAGCAGGTAACAGTGGCATCCCAGCTATGACATGAACCAGAGGAAGGGGTGGAATGATGGCTGACATTCCTGTTGGGGGAGAGCAAACAGGACTGACCTCATTTCTCCTTCATTCTTAAGTGGTGCAAACTTTAGGTGCTAGAATTAAGTAAGGTTGAGAAACTAGCCTTAAGGGAATTGTCATACTTTAAAAGATCAGATTATATATTAGATTTAGACTCAGTTGTTTTTATAGAAAAACATGGATAGTTACCATCATCCTCTGTCCAAGGCTGTACAAATAACTTGATTTAGGAAGACCTTCTTCATTTCCAGGGAGAAAATATTCATGATAGTCTCAAGCCATTTGGGGTCACCCAAAGCCAAACTCCAGGGATGGCTCTTTCTTTTGTTCATTTTTCATTTACTAAATGAGTATTTCCAGAATTGGACAGTCATTGAAACTGGAACAGGACAGCCTTGAAGCCATTTTAGAAATTGCAAAATATCCAGCACTATACCAGCCATTCTAAAGCAAATAAGTGAGTGACAAATTGAAAGCATGTTCACTTAAGAGAAGCCTTCTTAATTACAATCTAGAATTATGATTTATGTCTAAAAATAAAATTTAACATGAATGTTTATATGATTAGCATCTCAGCATTGTTTACATATAAGTTTCTATTTGACCAAGTTCCTAGGGCACATAAAAAATATGATAAACATGTACATATTTTATGAGTTCAAAAAAACATGGCAAACTCCAGTCTGCTTCTAACTGTCCATTAAGAATATTAAAAAATATGGCTCTGGCTGGTGGCACAGTGGAAAGGCTCTGGCCTGCTAACCTAAGGGTTGCTGGTTTGATTCCCAGCTAGGGCACAGGGCCAGGTTGCAAGCCAAGGAACTGGCTGGAAGCAGGTGAAAGGCAACCGTGCATTTATGTCTCTCTCCCTCTTTGCCTGTCTCCCTTCCCCTTTCTCTAAAAAGAAATAATAAAATAATAACTTTAAAAAAAAATTAAAAATATGTAAGCCAAAGTGGTTGCACCAAAATATAAATATACCTGATATTGTCTTTGTCATTGTCATCTTCTTCTCCACCATGAACACCATCATTATCATCATGGTTACCCACAATCATTCATAAAGTAAACATTCATAAAATATTCACAGTGTTTAAGGTAATGAACTGGAAAAAAGAAAGTCAAAGGACTATAAGGTATAGTTACTTCTTTCAAAGACCTTAGGATTCAGTTGCAGACGGAAGACACAAATTAACAGAAAACTACAAAGACAAAGTGTGTATGTATGAGTGAAGGACAGCTAGGTTATTTATGTTGCAGAAACCAATAACCCCCATATTTTGGAGTATTATAACAACAAAGATTATTTCTCCATGCATCTGTGTGGCTGTCACAGACTGACATGGGAGTTTTGCTCAACGCGATTATTCAGGAATCTGTGCTAATGGGCTCCACATTGACACTAACTTTTACAGTCACTGAAGCAGGAGAAAGGGGAGGTGATGAATCACCAAATGATTTTTTAGGGCTTCCTTGTAGGTGTTACCCTTGTCACTTCTGCTTGTATGTCCTTTTCTAAAGCAAATACATGTCCACTCCTAACTTCAAAGGGAGGGGAAAGTGTAATTGTACAATATGCCAGGAAAAGTGCTGTAAATGTTTGGAATGCAACACAAATGTCAAGCACAAAATACAGGGTGGGGCAAAAGTAGGCATACAGTTGTGAGTATGTGAAACATAGAATTTGTATAGTATTATTATTGTATTATTTTCCATATGAATGACTATGATCCTACTTTTCTCCCATGCTGTCTGTATTCATATTAAGAATTATATAAATTACATGCATTGAGTCCAGCAAGTGAGCAATACAATCTAGATATTAATTAATTCATGCATTCATTTATTTACCTTTTATCCAATGTGCATTTATAGAGCACTCTCTAGCACTAGCTACTCTTCTAAGCAATGGCCATGCAGCACTAAACAAAACTGGGAAAATCTTTGCCTTCCTGAAGAGCATCTTCTGGTATGGAGAGACTTGAGCAAGGCCTTAATGGGTGAGTAGAACTTAGAAAATTATATAAGGAGGAACGTTCTAAGCATAAGGATTGGAGTTTGTTTCACATGAAACTAGAAAAGCATGACGAATGAAAGAGTGGCAAAATCACTTTATGAATATAATTTATTTAAGTTCTGTGTAAGGGTCATTCATAGAAACAATGATTCCATGGTTAAAAATAAATTGTTTGAACAACAGAAAACTAATGTGGATGTTTTAAATTCATAATTAAAAGTAATTAAAAGGAATATTTTAAATCACTTTATATATAATCATATATATATATATGAAATTCAATGATTTAGATATGTTTCATTGGTAATTTGCTTTTTAACATGTTTTCATTTCTTGAAATGTTTTAGGAGTGGAATAATTTGAGTAATGATTATTGTAATTATGATCTCTCCTGCATTTTTAAGGAGTTAGTTATCCTTTAGGGAACTTCAGAAAACCTTAAAACTTTTTAGATTTTTGTATACTTACAGAATATGTCATTATCTTAGAAAAATATTTATTGAAATTCTGAAGGAGGGCAAAGTAAAAACAAACTTACAGCTACTAAAATCATGAAAACAAAATCAAATATACATATTAGGACCTTTAGTTCATTTTTAACCTAATAGCTACTGATGGGACTAAACTCTAGGCTTGTGGATGAAAAAACTCTGTCATTAAAAATAGTATCAGGTCTGGCCAGTGGCACAGTGGATAAGATGCCAGCCTGCGAACCCAAAGGTTGCTGGTTTCATTCCCAGCCAGGGCACTAACCAACTTGCAAGCCAGGTCTCCAGCCAGGTCTGTGGCTGGAGGCAGGTGAAAGGCAACCATACATTGATGTCTCTCTCCCTCACTGCCTCTTTCCCTTCCCTTCTCTCTAAAAGTAGTAAATAAAATCTTTAAAAAAAAAAAACAGCATCAGGCCACAAATTAATGAGGACAAGAGGTGATATCAACTAACATGAACAATATTTGTGGGGTGGGGATGAGATCTTCACTTGAACTGTTTTTAGAGGATGAAACTCTCTAACTGAATTATGGGGAAAAGATGCCATTTCTTACCTATTATGGTGACTATTATAAAAAATAAGCAAACAGATAATACCAAGTGTTGAAGAAGATATGGATGAATTGGAACTCATGTATTGGAAAAATGGTGCAGCTGCTATGGAAAATGGTATGATAGTTCCTCTGAAAGATTAAAAAAGAATTACACACATGATCCAGCAAGTTCATTTTGTGGCAAACCCAAAAGAATGGAGCAGAGGCTGAAAAGCTGTCTGTATGCCCTTGTTCATATTAGCATTATTCACAAGAGCCGAATTGTAGAAGCGACCAAATGTTCATAAAGAAGTGAATGGATAAACAAAGTGTGATATATACATACAATGAATTATTATTCAACCTTTGGGGGAACAAAACGAAATTTTGAAACTTGCTAAAACATAAATGAAGCTTGAAGACATTGTGCTAAATTAAAATAGCCAGTCACAAAAAGACAAATACTATGTGATTCCACTTACATGAAGTACCTAGAGTAGTTAAATTAATAGACAGGAAGTAGTAGAAAGGTATTTGCCAGGGCCTGGAGGTAAGGTGAGAAGAGTTTATTGTTTAACTGGGACAGAGTTTCAAGATGAAAAGAGTTCTGGCAATAGATGCTGGTGATGGTTACACAACAGAGTGAAGGTACTTTATGCCCCTAAACTACACTTAAACTGCTCAAGATGGTAAGCTTTATGTTATGTGCCTTTCACTGCAATTACAAATAATTAAAATATATGTAAATAAATAAAAAACAAAAAAGAAATTTTAAAACTTTTAGGCTTTGTAAAATCATGTTTCCCTTCAGTCTGAGGCATCCCGAGTTGTATTTTACTGAGACAGTGATTCCCTAATGCGATGCTTCCACATTCCCCACCATCCAAACCTCAAAGGCCCTGCCTGCTGCTACATTCCAAGAGTTCCTGTCCTAATTAAAATTTCAGTCTAGTAAGATTTTTTTTGGCTCCTAAAGTGTGATCTATCAATTGTTGACATATTTTGGGACATGGCCAGGCATAGCCCAGTTAACTGTAGGGGGAGAGGCAGCCTGGGAGGGACTGGAGAAACAAGCACCAGGGAACAGGTGCCAAGAAAAAAAATGCAGACTAGGTAGTGGGGCAGGAATGACCATTGAATGACCCATCATCACAACATTACAGGGTGTCTCAACATGGAATCCTGGCAGGTGGTGACATTCTGAGATCCAACAAGAACTTGGATAAGCAGAAGATATTGGGGAAAGTTGTTAGCAGTTCATTGTTATGGTTGTTACCAGAAAGGAGATTTACAAGACCATGGCAGAGCCTCATGCCACAAGAGAATAGAAAATCAGCAAGTTAAAGACAAAATTCAGAGCACTCAAGAGTCCCAGCTATCATATCTTACCATAGATATGGCCCAGAAAGTGGGAGTGAGCCTACATCCTAGAATGTGCAGCAAAAGTTTACAGCTGTTTTGCATAAAGTCAGGGTTAGCTAGAGGCTGAGCAGGACATGGCTTAGTGCCTCGAAGACCATAGACTAGCCAACTAGTCAATGTGGACTGATGAAAATAAGTAAGTAGTAAGTTCCAGTATATTTATATACTTTACTTATATACTTATAAGTAAGTATATAAATAAAGTTGAAGAATTCATTATAGAGACACTGAGCTTTGGGGGTCATTAGTATTCTAAGTATCTTCTCAAATATAAGGAGACTATTTATTAGTAAAGAATCTAGCATCCTGAAGATCACAAAGCATGCCAAAATTTATCAACCCATGACACGAAGAATATTTTGAAGCACTCTAACCTTTGTGCCAGGGCTAGAAGAAAAAGAAATTTGCAAAACATCCATTCCCAATATTTCTCTGGTATAATCAATGAATGCTATATGATCCTAACTGACTTAGAAGGAACCTGAGTTGAGAGGAACTGTTGAGTTTAGTGTGCAGGATCACAATCAGAAACAGACTTTTATATGCTTAATATATTGTAATTTTTTAAAGATTTTATTCATTATTTTCAGAGAGAAGGGCAGGGAGAGAGGAAGATGGGGAGAGAAGCATCAATGTATGGTTGCCTTTCACCTGCCTCCAGCTACAGACCTGGCTTGTAACTTGGTTATGTGCCATGATTGGGGATCGAACCAGTGACCTTTGGGTTCGCAGGCTGGTGCCTTATCCACTTGTGCCACCAGCCAGGGCTGAATTTATTGTAATTTTTTAAACACATACGTACACAATCCATTTCAAGTCCAGATGGGAAAGTGCACAAAGCCTTCAGCTTCATAGCAGATAGAACACATAGCTCTCAACAAACTCCTCCCATGCCTGTAGTGTCTGTTATAGCCAGAGCCTCAACACTGGGCAGTGCTGGCTGGTATTTTATTGAGGAGGATGCTAAACTGGGGAGCTGGCGTTATTTTCTCAAGACCTCTTGTCTAGACAATGGCAGTCCTGCAGCAGAGTGTAACCATGATCAGGGTGATGCAGAATGAGAAGAGCAGGCCCAGCACATGATGACACACCGGCAGTCATCATGGAGTCACAAGAAGCCCCACCCACCACCATCTGTTCTAGGCAACCTCTACTCTGGAACTGAAGTGGGAGGAGGTCCCTCAGTTCAGTTAGCTAAGCCTTTGTCCTTAAAAAAAATGCCAGGCAAAATGAGAATTTTCAGGGCGACAGGGTTTTGTGAGCTTTTCTGAAAAGTATGAGAGAAAAACAGCCCTCCAGAGAAGCCCTCGGCAACCCCTCTGCCCTCAACATCCCAGTTACCTCACCCTGCCCTGCAGCTTTCAGCTGGTTCCCTGGTCTTAGTGGCTTAGCAGGCTGACAGCCTGCGTAACTGTTCCAGGCTGGACATTTGCCAGTTTTCCTCTTCCCAGACTGAGGACAAAGCTAAGAGCCAGGGCCACCCTGGAAGAAGAAAGCAAGTACATAAACCCAGAACTTAGACGTGCTCTCATTTGTAGTGTATTGTGATTGACAAAGAGTATGTCTGTATTAGTTCCCTCTTGCTGCTGTAACTTATTACCACAAACTCAGTGGCTTAAAACAATATGTATCTATTATCTTACAGTCCTGGAGACCAGAAGTCTGAAATGGGCCTCATTGGGCTAAAATCAAGATGCTGGCAGAATTGGGTTTTTTCCCCTGGACCATCAAGGTAAGAATCCATTTTCTTGCTTTTTCCACCTTCTAGACACTGCCCTCATTTGTTGGCTTGTGGCCTCACTCCATCTTCCAAGCTAACAATGGCTGGTGGAGTCTTTCTTGACTGTTCTCTACTTTATCCATTAGAGCCGTTAGCATACTAATCAATATTGTTTTAAATCCTGGTCTGGTAATTCCTGAATCCCTACCATGTCTGGTTTTGATGCTTGCTCAGTCTCTGAAAATAGTGTTTTATTTTGTTTTTCCTTTGTGTATGCCAGGGCGGGGTGTGGTGGTGGGGGGGAGGTTGCCATTTTTTTCTTGATAGCCAGATAGGATGTACTGGGTGAAAGGAACTGCTTTGTACAGCCCTTTAGTAATGTGGTGGTGGGGGTGAGGAGGGGAAGCATTCCATAGCCCTGAGATTTGGTCTTAGCCTTTAGTGAGCCTGTGCTTCTGGACTGTGAACTCACAAGTGTTTCTTGTCTTTTTTTCTTCCCCTCATGGGTGAACAAAATAGCTAGAAAAGGCTGAAATTGGGTATTTCCCTTCCCCAGGTCAGTTAGGCTCTGAGTATACCCAGCAGGTTAGGCTGTGGTTAACTACTTTCTCCTGAGGCTGGGCCTTGCTAAGAATGGAATGCTCTGGCATGTTTCACAATGGTCCCTTTCTCTCAGCCCATATTGGAAGCATGAGGGCATTTCCCCCTAATCTTTAGTGTGGGAACCTGGTTGAGAGCTCCTGGAGGTAAATCTCACAATATTGAGAGGATTCTCATAATCCTGGAACTGGCTCCCCCTGGAGTTTTTAACTCAGCCACATCCACACTGAGTTGAGTCTCTAGCAGCTCATCAGTTATAATTCACTGTAACCCCAGTACTGGTTCCCATGGCTATTTCCTCTCTTAAGTCTCTGCTGGGGAACTCGAGATGCCCTATACTTGCCTGTCTCTAATCTTGCAGGCAGTGAGTGGCTTGCCCTATGTCTTCCACTATCTATGGGTCCTAAAAGAGTTGTTGATTTTTCAGTCTGTTCAGTTTTTTACTTGTTGTTAAGAGAGAGTAGCAACTTCTGAGCTCCTTCCAGCAGAACCTGAACCAGATGTCACAAAGTCTTTCCTATATCACAGAATTCTAAGTCTGACTCTCCTGCCTCCCTCTTTTATATGTAAGGACCCTGTGGTTACCTTGACCCTAACCAGACAGTTCAGGATATTCTATCCATTACAAGATTAGCTGATTAGCAGCTTGCATTGCAACCTTAATTTTTCCTGGCCACATAACATAAAGCAACAAATTCACAGGTTCCAGGGGCTATGACATATTTGGCAGGGTGGGTATATTATTCTGCCTACTGCAAAATGCTTCCTCAGAACTTTATGGGGATGTAAAATGAGGTAGGCAGCCCTGGCTGGTGGCACAGTGGATAAGACATCAGCCTGCGAACCCAAAGGTCACTGGTTCAATTCCCAGCCAGGGCACATAACCAGGTTGCAAGTCAGGTCTCCAGCCAGGTCGTAGCTGGTGGCAGATGGAAGGCAACCATTCATTGATGTCTCTCTCCCTCTCTGGCTCTCTCTTTTCCCCTCTCTCTAAAAATAATGAATAAACTCTTAAAAACAAAACCCTAAAATTAAAAAACGAAGAAGAAGAAGAAGAATGAGGTAGGCAGAAAGCGCTGGGGTCTCGTGAAGAGAGGAACCAGGGGACCTCAAAGCATTAGGATACTCATCCCCTTTTCCTGAATCCCAAGATGGGAGCCACCATATACCTTAAAGACCTGTTATTTTTCTGTCCTTGTGTCTCAGTTCACTCCAGGAGAGCTTAAATTTCAACTCCATGGAGAGAAATGAGTTTCTCATTTTGTATAGGCAGTATGTGTTTCAGAAAATGAAGTCAAGGGCCTCTTCCCCAGGGTCAGTGGACAGAGCTTCTAAGTCTCAATCCAGTATGGACAGTAATGAGTTCTGAGGTCATTGTAGTGGGGCAGGGCATGAGGAGAAAGGAAGAAAAGAGGGAAGGAAGAAAGGAATGACTAAAAAAATAAATAAATAGAAAATATCAGGGTGCCTCAGATGTTTTAAGGATAAGAACAATTTCAGTTGTATGGCTTATGGTCTAAGGTGTATTTTTTTTTTTTAAAGATTTTATTTCATTATATTTAGAAAGAGGGGAAGGGAGAGAGGCAGAGAGGGAGAGAGACATCAATGTATGGTTG
This sequence comes from Noctilio leporinus, assembly GCA_004026585.1. Taxonomy (NCBI): domain Eukaryota; kingdom Metazoa; phylum Chordata; class Mammalia; order Chiroptera; family Noctilionidae; genus Noctilio; species Noctilio leporinus. The sequence continues at coordinate 82,882 of PVIW01002602.1, forward strand.
CGTTTCACCTGCTTCCAGCCACAGACCTGACTGGAGACCTGGTTTGCAACCTGGTTATGTGCCCTGGCTGGGGAATCGAACCTGCGACCTTTGGGTTCGCAGGCTGGCATCTTATCCACTGTGTTACCAGCCAGGGCGGTAAGGTGTATTTTTATAGCAAAACAGTCTCATGGGTCAGCCCAGGGTATTTATTTGCATGGAGAGGGCTCCCTTGTGGAGAAGTTGCACCAGATCCTTACTGAGAAGGATGAGCTTGCTTTGAAAGCTTCTGTGCAGAAGGTTTCAAAAAGACTGTAGGGAACTTAGGAGACAAAAAGAATGGGAATGTGGAGAAAGGTGACCAGAAGAGGTAGAGATGGAAATTCAAGGAGGAAAGAGAAAGTGAAACAATATTGAGAACATGAATGCTGTTGGATAAGAACAAAATGTGTAGACTCAGACAAGAAATGAGCCAGGAAGAAAAGCCCAGATGCTTACCTTATGCTGTCCTGCATGAAAGAACTAAAGAGAAACAACTCAGAAACCAAGACCATGCTGCTCTCAGTGTGTCCTCGTCCGGCAGCCACTGAGCCAAAGTTCCAGCATCTCCCGCAAGGGCTGGACGTCTGGGATCGCTGGTGTCTGGGTGTTGTGACCTCCAGCTGCCCTTCTAGGTTGAAATCGGAGTGGGAGAAGGTGAAAATGACAGGGGACCTGGTCTGAGTGATGCACAGGGAAGTGGAATGACAGCACTGCTGTGGTCAGTCACACACATGGATGGTTTCTGTGTAATGCTTACTGAGGATCCAGTGTCCTTGACGCGGGCTATCAACTCATCACAAATGCAGCTGCTATAGCTATTGAGCTCTATTAAATGCAGACCATGTACCATTAGTTCTGCTATGTAAAGGATTAAACCAGGTCTCGCAGGGGCCCAAGAAATTGTGCAGGATCAGTAAGTAGTGGGGCTGTGACTCCTGCTGTTCTCTGACCACCACACAGGGCTGTTTCCAACACAACAAGCAAACTAAAGCTGAGAACTCTAAAAAAAAAATTACTACTTTGTTAAAAATGACAAAAATCGTTAACACAAATAACATATTTGTTTAGCGAAAATAACTGTTTTCCTCAAAATATTTAGTCTGGTCCTGGCTGGGCAGCTCAGTTGTTTAGAGCATTGTCCCGATATGCCAAGGTTGTGGGTTCAATCCCTGGTCAGGGGACCTGTAAGAATCCAACAATGAATGCGTAAAGAAGTGGAACAATAAACTGATGTTTCTTTAGCTTTCTTTCAAATCAATAATTTTTTTTTTTTTAAACAAATTTTACAAGGAGGCTAACCCAAGCCTATCACGCAGGGAAATTGTACCAGCCTTGAATGCCCCTATCTCCTCCAAGTCCCTACTCTGAGGTTTGGACCAGTGGATCTTGGGGCGTGGGGTAGGTATGTTACTTTTGGAGGAAGCGCGGGAAGCCCAAGAACAGGTCTTTCTTTTTCCCATCAGGGTTCCAGAATAGGCCTTGTGGGTAGATGAAGGCAGCTCTCTCTTCCCAACATCAAAATGGAGTTTAGGGTCTCCTTTCTTATCCTAAAAAATGAAAGCTTAAAAAGAAAAAAAATATATTATTGTTAATTTATTTCTATCCAAAATTTATAAATACCTGCTGAAGTATTATATTCAAATCCATTTTATGTTCCCCTGGTGTAAATACAATGTCAGTTTGCCAGTCACTGTTGATCTTCCCTGTTTTCTATTTCCTTTTTTCTTTATGTCCTCAAGTGCCCAGTCCTTGCCGGAGAGCTCAGGCAATACCTAGAAGGTTCTGAGGGTGCCAATGGCCCTGTAACTCTGGACAAGACAGTTGCTCTATATGGATATCTGGGCACCAAAATAGGGACTCTGAAGTCCTGCTCACCTGCCTAGTGACAGATCCTTAAGAAGAGACTGTCTAGAGAGTTTGGGACCAGGAGGAGAAGCATGAGGACTTCTGGAGTGGCTTGGGTGACACAAAGACTTTGTGAACTCTCTCACTTATCCCTCCCATGTGACACATGCTTACTGGCTAAGAGGGTGTCATCTGCTCCCACATAGGAGAAAATATTAATTAAGTAAAATTAAGCAGAAATCTTTCCTTCAGGACTTAGTGAGTTTAATAAACAAGTAGTCATTATGAATCTCCCAAAGAAGAGCGTGATATGTAGTTAGGGGTGGGGTCTGGCTCTTTTGAGCGTCCCTTTTAAGAGAAGCAGCACTACGTTCTGGTCAAGATGGAGGTGTAGGTAGACATGCTTCACCTCCTTGAACAACCATAAGAAGGATCACAACTAACCTCAAAAACAAAAACAAACAAACAAAAAAACACCCAGAACTGCTGGAAAATTGAACTGTGTGGAAGTCCAACAACCAAGGATTTAAAGAAGCCTCATTCATCCAGATGGGTAGGGGAGCAGAGCCTGGGAGCTGAGGCAGAGAGGACATGGTGTGGCAGCGGTGAGGTGGCAGTGGCCAGTGGAATGTGGTGTATAAAAATTGGGAGGGATACCTTGGGAGTCAGCAATCCTGGCCCCAGGCAATACTGCATAGCCCATGGTTCCAACCCGGGAAAAATAAAGCCTCAAAACTTCTGGTTGTAAACACCATTGGAAGTTGGGCAGTGGAGGAAACTGCTGATCTCTCAGTAGAGTCCATTTAAAGGGCCTACATAACCCTAGACTGTATGCAAACCCACCACTCTGGGAACCACCACCAGGGCAGCAGCTAGAAGGTACCAGTTGCATATGGGAAGGGGGTGAAGTGACTGGAAATGGGTGAGTGCCAAGCAAGCCTCCAGCAGCCATGCAGCAGCACTGTCTCCTCTCCAAACCCTCCCCCGCATACAGAGCTCCAAGGTGGCGAGGTGGGTTGCTCTGCCCTGGCAAATACCAGAGGCTGTGCCTCATACAACTTAACAGGTGGGGCTAAGAAAGGAAGACCAGGCAGCTCTCTCTAATACACAGAAACAAACACAGGGAGGCTGCCAAATTGAGAAGACAAAGAAATATGACCCGAGTGAAAGAACAGAACAAAACCCCAGAGAAAGAACTAAATGAAATGGAGATAGCCAACCTTTCAGATATAAAGTTCAAAACACTGGTAATAACAATGCTCAGAGAACTCACTGAGTATGGCAAACCCATAATGGAAAAAATGAAGGCTACACTAAGTGAAATAAAGAAAAATCCACAGGGAACCCACTGTGAAGGGAAGGAAGCCAGGGTTCAAATCAATGGTTTGGAACATAAAAAAGAAATAAATATTCAACAAGAACAGAATGAAGAAACAAGAATTCAAAAACACAGAAAGAAAATAAGACTATGGGACATCTCCAAAAATGCCAATATCTAAATCAAAGGGATGCCAGAAGGAAAAGAGGAGAGAAAGAAATTGAAAACTTATTTGAAAAAAAAATGAAAGAAAGCTTCCCTAATTTGGCAAAGGAAATAGACATAGAAGTTCAGGAAGCACAGAGAGTCCCAAACAAGTTGTGCCCAAAGAAGACCACATCAAGACACATTATAATTAAAATGCCAAAGGTTAAAGATAAAGAGAGAAACTTAAAAGCAGCAAGAGAAAGGCAGAAATTTACCTACAAAGGAGTTACCATAGGACTATCAGCTGATTTCTCACAAGAAACTGCAGACAAGAAGGGACTGACAAGAAGTATTCAAAGTGATGAAAAGCCAGGACCTACAATCAAGATTACTCTATCCAGCAAAGCTATCATTTAGTATGGAAGGGCAGATAAAGTGCTTCCCAGACAAGGGAAACCTAAAGGAGCTCATTATCACCAAGCCCTTATTACATGAAATGTTAATCACTACTATCAGCAACTGAATCTAAAAAATAAAAACAAATTAAGCAAACAACTAGAACAGGAACAAAATCATAGATATTGAGATCATTTTGAGGGTTATCAATGGGAAGAGGGAAGGGGAAGAATGGGGGAAAAGGTTCAGGGATTAAGAAACATAATTGGTAAGAACAAACTAGACAGAGGGATATTAAGAACAGTATAGAAAATAGAAAAGCCAAAGAACCTATACCCATGACCCATGGACATGAACTAAGAGGGGGATTGCTAGATGGAAGAGGGGCTACCAGGCAGAGGGGGACAAAGGGTGAAAAAACTGGAACAACTGTAATAGCATAATCAATAAAATATACTTGGGGGAAAAAAAAAGAGAGAGAAGGAACACTAGGTGTGGACAAGATACTATTGATCTTGTTATACAGAAAAGGGAAGTGGGTCTCAGAATGGTCCAGGGAATTGTGGTCCAAGCAATACGAAACCATGAATATAAATTAAGTATAGAGCTTTAGGGAGACCTATACCAATAAAGCTTATGCCTCCTTAGTTCATGGTCAGCCTACCTCTGTATCCTGCCTTTTCTGAACATTTTTATCCCTTCTTTTTTTGAGGGGTGGAGCAGTACTCAAGGGACCATACTTCAGAAACCACTCTTCAGAAACGCTGAGTTTAAATGTCAAGTCTTCAGGGTCTTTGGTAACTAACCTGGCTCTGCTGGGAGATGTCAGGGCAAATGCTATTGTCCAAACTTAGTTCCCGCGTCCCCCCTCCCCCGCCTTTTTTTTTTTTTTTTTTTAGCACTTCTATACTTATCCAAACAAAGCAGTGGCCCTGGGATGGGTACCTCTCTGATACATAATGATGAAAAAAGGGAAGTTACATGTACCTTGGTGGTAGCTTCAGGGGACTAGTTATATTTGTTACTATTTGATTCAGCTTAGACATTGAGCAAAGGCTGAAAACTTCCAGAAGGTGGGCGAAGGGTGATCCCAATCCAAAGAAAATGGGCCAATGCCGGTAGGGTTCAGCTTGGCCCTAAGAACAGTTAAGTTCCAGAACCTGCCCAGAGGATAGCTCCATTCATTTTGCTGGCTTTACAAACACTGCTCATTTTGGATTCATGTCACAGAAGTCAGGGTGTGAGAACTGTGAAGGATGGACTTGAGCTGTGCTGGTAAGCAAACATGGCTAGTGTGTTTCTGCTGACATTGACAATGCCACTCTCTTGAATGCCAGCTCATCATGGGTGATTATCAAGAGCATGTGCTGATTCTGAAAGCTCCTATTGACACATGTGTATATATTTCAAGTTCTAATTTGATTCAATACCAATATAAGTGTCAATAACATCCAAATTACATGTGAGATGACTGGCCTAAAAAACTAGAGCACAGAGGATTTAGGTGAGCTCTGAAGATTTACTAAGAGGGACAGTTACTAAACATTAAAGTAGGTTATTAAGGGAAGTTATGGAATCTGTTTCCCTGGAGGTTCTTAAAATAAGACAATGTCTATTATATAGAAGACACTTTCAGGATCCTGCCAGGAAAAAAGATAGCTTAGTTTGTCTATCAAGGTTTTCTAACTAAAATCAAGATATCTTATGCCCATGTGGCAATGGGGTTCCTTATTGCCTTGCTTGCTGATGTTATTTCTGTAGGAGAGTTAGAAATTTCATTTCCAGACACACTAGCCAGGTGTGAACTAATTACCAGCCCCACAATGCATTATTACCACTGTGAGGATAATCAAATAAGGCAATTGTTATTCTTGTTGTTGTTACTCCTGTAATAATTAGCATTATTATCTGCCATTTTTGAGCACTCATTGTGTTAGGCACTGTGTTAGCTCTTTACATGCATTACCTCATTTCCCCCTCATACCATTTAAGTATCATTTTATTGTTTTCATAGGTGTCTAAACTGACCATTGGAGAGGCTAAGTAACCTGCTGATAACAAGCAGGAGTGAGACCCAGCTCTGTCTGACTCTAAGAGGGTCATGTACAATATAGGCTCTTACATGCAATCTTGTTGGGCAGCTGTGCTCCTCCTCTGGTGCTGAGAAGAGGTTGGGTTTATTTTGGGACTTGCCTTCACTTTCACAGGCACTTCAGAGGCTCGCAAAGACTGGCATGTTTTTCCTCAATCCCTGATATTGTAACTGAGATGAGAGAGACCTTCATGATGGTTGATATTTACTATGTTAAGATTCTCATAAGAAAATGAAACTTCTGCTGCTAAAAATGTTTGAAAAGGCAATACATTCTTTTGACAATATATTCTCAAAATTCTTTGAAAATGCATTGAGGATTTGTCTTGAGGGTGGAAAAAAAACAAACAAACAAAAACATCTGACAATTATTCAAAACCAAACCTGGAAATTGGGAGAATAATCAATCCAGGTAGGAAGAACAAGGTGTGAATGACAAATAGTAATGTCATGTTCTGAGTAAGACTGTGACATATATAGTGATGAGGTACATCCTGTATTTCCTTCACAACCAACTTTGGTCCATCAGAGAGTCTGCACAGTGACCGAGTAATGTCTCACCTATTCGATGACCAAGAGAGGGCCAAAATGATGATTTAAGGGAAATGTGTTAATTTAGCAGCTGGTGAACTTTGGAGCAAGACAGATGGTGGAGGTAATGATCTTGCAGGAACTATCTCTCCTCTCAGCAAGAATGCCAAAACTGTGTTCCTCTGCTATAGTCTCTAATGAGGAGGAAATGGGAGGGAAGAGTCTTATGCTGATGTCTATAACAGGTACATTTTTCCTTAACTAAGATGTAGGTCTGTGGTAAGCATGACCTTCATAAAGTTTTATGCATGTTTTAAATGGGAAAAATTTAGCTTCATAATGATGACAATAGTAAAATGTTCTTTTGCTAAGAATTCTGAATTTATCCTATTTAAAGTTTTGATTCTGTTTCTGGGAGAGTTGGGTCATATACTGATTGTTTGCCCCCTGCAACTAAATGTAGGCAAAATCAGAGTTATTTTCTGTTCCTGTCCTCCTTACAAACCCTTACCAGATCTCAAGTTCCCTGCTGTTGTCAATGGCTCCCTTCTTCTGCTAGCCTCCTAGGTTCCTAACCTTGTCAAACCGTTTCCTTCCATTAACACCAATTCCATGATTCCTTGCTCCACAGGGCTTCTCAAAGTCATGCACTGCCTTCATTCTTATGGGTATGGCTGGATTGGACCTAAGCATCATAACTGGACAGTAGGAATTGCTTTTTCTTCTCCTCCTTGAGTTCCTTCCTTATGCAAATCATCCTGCCCAGCAGCAAGCATTCTTTTCACCACTGGCCTAACAAAATTGACTCTGGGCTATTCAGGAAGAATTCTCAACTCATTGTCTTATAGGCCCTTACTTTGGCATCAAACCTTTACTAGCCCTTCCTTTGACCCTCTACCTCCTCTGAGTCATCCATAGGCCACTTGGTCTGGCACCTTCCACCAAGTGATGCTACTTCATTCCTTTCCAATACTGTTCAAGATTGTTCTTTGTCATGAGATTTTCCAAAAGTATATGAGCTTTCATTATATGTTTTCATTACTACAACTCTCTTCAACAGCCCTTTTTTCCTTAGGCACTAAATTGTCCAATACAACTAAAGGTCAAAATTTTAAATTTATATGCAATTGTTTTTGTACTTCTAACCTCTCCATAAATTGCTCAAGCTTCTTTGTGCAAGAGTCAGTCTCAATATTTCATGCTGCCCATGGATTTTGGCAAGTCCCCCCACACAAGATAGATTTCCATTAGTCTCGGATCAGTCAGGCCCTTCTCTAAAAATTCCACTTTTAAAAACAAACAAACAAACTAACTAACTAACAAAAAAACCCTTTGAAGTCAGAAAAGCCTTCCTTGTGCTATGTAGACAAACCTCCCTTGCTGGATTTAATTAACCCACTGAACAGCTTACTCTCCTTGTAAAAATTTCTCCAGTATAGAGATACCTCAAAAAAGTTTAAGTGGATCTGCCTTTTGACCCAGCAATCCCACTTCTGGAAATCTATCAAAAGAAGCTCAAAACACTAATTTGAAAGCACATAAGCACCCCTGTGCTCATTGCAGCAGTATTAACAAGGCCAAGATCTGGAAGCAGCCTGTGTTCATCAGTGGATGAGTTGATAAAACAACTATGTGCCCTGGCTGGTAGCACAGTGGATAAGGCGCTGGCCTGTGAACCCAAAGGTCGTAGGTTTGATTCCCCAGCCAGGGCACATAACAAGGTTGCAAACCAGGTCTCCAGTCAGGTCTGTGACTGGAGGCAGGTGAAAAGCAACCATACATTGATGTCTCTCTTCCTCTCTGCCTCTCTCCCTTCCCCTTTTTCTAAAAATAATGAATTAAAATCTTAAAAAACAAACAAACAAACAAACAAAAAACTATGGGACATGTACACAATGTAATACTACTTGGGCATAAAAAAAGAGAAAAGTTAAACCCTTGTGACACTCTGGTTGGACCTGGAGAACATTATGCCAAGTGAAATAAGCCACTCAGAGAAAGACAAATATCACATGATTTCATTTATATATAGAATCTAATGAACAAACTGAACTAACAAGCAAAATGGAGAGAGTCTCATAGATAGAGAGCAAAATAGAGACGTAAGGGAAACCTTGTCCAGTGAGGTCCTCCCGGGTGTGGATGAAATGAGTCTCCCAGTGATCTGCCTGGGGAGAGAAAGAGCCGGCAAATTTCTCTAGTGAAGAAGTGTGTCAAACTCTTTCTCCTATGGGCTTTTATTAGGTTTACACACATAGATATACTGCATACACGTATAACTCATCCATCAATGTCAAGCAGTGCTAATTACAGAGGACAGACTATCTACGAGATAATAATTCAAGGGGCACAGAAACCTGCTTCAGGTCAGGGTCTGCTAGATAGGATGACACCAAGTGGGTACAAAAAAATAGGGAGTATAAGTCTAACCTGAACACCTGGTGTGCTTTAATCTAAAACTAGTCAAAGCAGAGCAGGCTTCAAATATGTATTTCCGAGGCCTAATTCCCCCAAAGACCCCTTGGTATCATGCATGCCAGTCACCAGCATTCCTGGTTTTGCATCCAAGCCATCCAGGCCTGCCTCAGGTCTTGCTTGCATAGGGTCGCAGTCTCCTATACCACACAAAGCAGACTCATGGAGAGCAGGATGATGGCTGTGGGGGGCTGGATTAGGGGGTGGAGGAATTGAGCAAAAAGGAAAAAGGATTTATGGACACAGACAACAGCGTGGTGATTGCAGAGGGGTGGGGTATGTAACGTGCTAAATGGTAATGGGGAAAGATATAATAAAAACATTTTTCACCGTTTTCTCCATAAGAAAAGCATTGATTCTAAAGGCTGAATTTAAAGGCCACTCTTTCTTTGTATTAAATCTTATTTACTTAATGTTGTGTGGTAAAGGATACTTTGAGATTTTTTAGAAAGCAATTCCTGTCTACAGATAGACAAGTTGGCCAGCCATCAACCTGGAGTTAAAATGCCTACTCTGCTATGCAACTAGAGTGTGTTCATTGTTAAGTGCCAGATTCATATATATTGTTATTTTACCCTCACAATAATTCTTCAGGATTGATTTTGTTTTTCTCATATTATAGGCAATGAAACTGAAGCTCAGCATAGTTAAGATACACATCCAAGGCTACCAAGCCACAAGTGCTAGTGAAGTAGGATTGGCTCAGCCAGTTTAATTTTTTCTCACCGTGTAAAATCTGCACTCTTTCCTAATCCTCAGCTGTTCGAAGTCTCTGGGTAGCACTGAGCCTCTTAATGAGAAAGATGCAAAGGGTGACATCAACATGTTTGACAGGGGTGGTGGGGTACTCGTGAGGAATGTGGCAGGTTGGTCAGATATTACATTTCCACATGCATTTGGAACCATTTATCGGCATTAAATCAGTTCCGTTTTGTTCATTTATTTATAGTTTAGCTATTAAAGCTTTATATTTCCGTATCTGGTAAGACCAGCCCCTCCTCCACTACATTCCTCTCCTAGTTTTTTCTTCTTGCTTTATAATCCATTTGCCTAGTTCAGAATATCATTATGAAAGTTTTTGGGTCTTTTTTGTTGCTAAATTTACAGATGAAATTAGGGAGAGTTGACGTCTTGAAAATATTTTGTGTCTTCCTAACATAGAATTATAGATTTTTTTCCAGCTGCACCATTATTTTCTTGTGTCCGTTTTTCAGGACTAGTGTCCTTTGTGCTTTTATTAGACTATACAGGTGAACCTTTTTATCACTTTAAAAATATTCTCCCTCTCAGTTCAGTCTGTTTCAATGTTGCTTCTTTTCCTGTCTCTTTCACACAGCACACATGGGCACACATAGCCACTTCAGTCACAGGCTCACCAAGGGCATTTGAAAGGAACTGAACGCAGAGGCCCAGGGCTTCCTGCAGCAGACAGGTACCAACTAAGGTGTTCTTTCTTCCTAGAAGGGTATGGCAATAGGTTGTCATGGGCTTCATGATGGAGGGACTTGTACCTGTTTTGCTCATTGCCATCTTCCAAGTGCCTAAATAAACAGTACTCAGCATGTAGTGGCTTTCAATAACTATTTCTTGAGTGAATAAATGAAAAATCCAATACATGCACCCCTAAATCCTATGGGAACAGTTAAGGCTCTTGGTCTGAATTTTCCCACAGCTGAAACTAACTCTGGGTATTTTGTTGTAGAAAGTGTTGAGAAGAGAAACAACGTATAGAATATAATTATCTTCCTGTGTATGCCATTCTGACCTATTTCTCTATTAGTGTTCATAATAAATGCCTAAAGCTCGATTGAAAATATAAAATAACCATATTCCTTTTAGCTAAAGCCTTGAAATTCACCCTTGCAATGATGATGGCTCTGAATTACATCCTGACAGATGGTTACTCGAGCTGTCGGAAGGCCTATGGAGAAAGTTCAGTCAATGTGTGCGTTAGTAGGCAGCGAACAACCATCATTCTTCTGAACCAATGATAAAACAAGGCACCCGGGAACCTATCGCTAGAGCCTTTCGCAGCTGTGTGCGGAAACACAGTCGCTTTGTGGTTTTGCATGGCAGCTCAGGTTGCCTCTTATGAATATGCATGATGAGGCTGGATCTTGCTCATGCCTCTGGAGGTTCCGTGAGTTTAGCTTAACCCCCATAAACCTATTTCCTGTCTATCATTTGAAGACGTTCTTTGAGGAGGTTTGAAAAAGTGAGTTGTTTCTCCAACTGTGGAGGATTTTACTTTTTTTCTCTTAAGGATGACAAATGGCGCCCTCATTTATTTTTATTCGCTGTGCGTCATTTGCTGGCCTCATTTTAGAAATAATGTCTTCTACATCTTACTCAGAGACAGATGGGAAAGTTCAAGGAAAACACCCTCTGGCAAGAGGAAAAGTACTCTGGTGTGGATTTGTGCGTCGGTGCCATTGCTGGAGTCCCGATAAGCATCGCTGCCAGGAGGCCCACAGATGGCAAACGGTCCTCGCAGAGCAGCATTGAGATGGGTTTCCTTTGTTTTAGAAGTGACTGTTATTCTGCTCTTCCTGTGAACTCTACGTGCTCCTGCGAATGCAGAACACAAGTAGGAAACTCTTGCCTCAGACTCATAAAACAGGTCGCCGGATCTAAACAGCACTCGGCCAGTTGGGAGCTCGCACACACGCTTGCAAACGGCCTTGCGTGTTCTTTGTGAGAGGCCGCGGGGCGGGGAGAGCAGCCCCAGCTCCCCCGGAGGCGGGCGGTGCTCCAGGAGCGCACATGGTGAGCAGCTAGCGCTGGGAAATGCCTGCGTGTGTGTGTCGCTCCACAACTTGGTGCGGAGACTCCACCCCTGCTTGACAAAATGTACAAAGCAAACAGGGAGCCATGGGGCTGTTCTCCTGTGACAAATAGTAATGGGAGAGGAAATGGCAAATGTAGGTTGCTATGCAGTTGTTTTGCTGTTGATATGGGAGCGGTGCCAAGCAGCACTTTGAGTCTGGGAACATTTTTGTTATTCCACGGAGGTCCCCGCCTTTCCATGGAGAACCCCTGCTATTGCCTTTTCCTTTAATGACAATAGTTAGGGAGAGAGTATCTTTCCAGATGAACTGCTCTCCTATCTCCACAGCCTGGCAATCCCTTCCTGAGATCCGTGGCTTACAACTTCTTGGTTGCCATAAGATGACCAGTTTCTAATGAACTGTCTGTTTTGTTTGTTTGCTTTTCATGTTGGATGTTCTTTTCCTATACAACAGTCATACTCTTAAATATTGCTCGGCACTGTTTTTGGCATTTAAAGTTCGTAATTTATAAGCTGATGATTTTGCCTCATTGTTAAATGGTGAAATTACAGGGTCAAAGTGAGTTTAAGAGGATTTAGAATCCCAGTGTGACTGGAGTCTTTCCTTCTCTTAAAAACATGGTGGGAGAGGGTGGAGGGAGGGAATGCAGGGAAGGGAAAAAGGAAAGAAGAAAGGGAGGGAGAGAGGAAGGGAGGAAAGCTGTACTCAAGGAATGTCTTGAATGGGTAAGATTATTGCTTAAATCCAGGTTTCTCTGGGCTAAACCTCTTTATGGACCCTTCGCCTGTCTTGCTGTATTGGTTCAACAAATACCTTTCAAGCAGGTACTGTGTACCAGGTATATGCACAAAACAGCATTTTTGTTTACCATCTAATAATACAGTTTTTTTTTAAATTCTATACACCAAAAGTAAATAATTTTTCAGTGTGCATCTCATGTTCTGTCTCCCCTGCCATTAGAACAATTGGATTACCTGTAACTTTTATTAATGCAATTTTGTTTCACAGAAAGTGCATGGATCACCTTTTCTTACTCTGTTCAGTTGTGCTGGACCAGAGAACTTCATCCAAAACTTTAGAAACATGCTGTTTCTTACAAAGTCATGTAATTTACTTTTTGAAAGTGATGGCAACATAGTTAGCATTTGACATATATTGGTAGAAATAAATTAATGCTATCCAAAACATGTTTATTTATATATTCTGAACTTTTGGGCTTTTAGTTTTAATGAAATGGGATTCTAGAATGATTTTGTTGTTCCAAGTTTGTGTATGTGTTTAATATTAATAGATGTTGCTAGATTGCTTTAAAAAAAAAACTAAAGCAAATTGCTCCAATATTTTCACCAATAATAATTTTTATTGGTCTTCTAAATGTTTGCCAGTTTAGTAAGTATAAAGTGTTAACCCATTGTTTAATTTTTATTTTCCTGGCTATTAATCAGTTTTAGTATCTCTATATATGCTTGTTGGTGATTTGGATTTGCTGCAGTGTTAATTAACTTTTATTTATTTTGACACATATAAGTTTTCATTTATTTCAATATATAAAAATAAAAACTATAAAGTCTCTATTACCTAAAAATTCCAATTCCAGGTATGTATCCTACAGAAACACTTACATATGTAAACAAAGCTATATGAATAGGCATCCCATTAGACTATTGCTAATAGTAACAATAAAATAAAGTTTAATGGAAAGAAAATAATTTAGTGAACTATGGTATTTCCTTATTATGGACAAGAATGAGGAATTAAAAACAAAGAGAAATCTACATGTGCTATACAAAAGCATTTCAGCATACTATTAGAAAATAAGTTGTAGAATACATATTGCATAGTTCTATCCAAAATTATATGCATATGTGCTCATTGTGGAAGAAAGTGACTCTCTGTTAGGAACTATCAGAGACTATTATTTGGCTCACTGCAAGAATAAGATAGCAATTGTAAAAATTCCATCAAATTCCAAAAGGTGCACTGAGTATTTATAATGCAGGAAATATATCACTATTTCAAGGTGGAAAAGATAAAAATATATAAAATCCATTGAGTCAGTTCCCTGGGTGTTCCATTAGTTCTGAAGTGACTAATAAGATGCATGATTTATTACCTGTCAGACATATAGTGCTATATATGTTATGACTTTCTATATTATTTATAGCACATTTTACAAACCCTGATATGGTAACTAAAGATAGTTTTACTTCAGCTGGATGTATGCCGTGTTTATAGTGAAAACATCAGAATCCTTATCTACCTTTACAGATCCTCTCTGTTTCCTTATTTGGATATAATTTGGGGCAAAGTGTACAACAGAATTTAATGTTACCTTAGATTATCATCTCAACCTGATGAATCAGCAAGTAAGTTCTTTGTTTTGTTCCCTGGATCATTAATATTTTCTATCAGTTAACTTTCTTATCAGCTTATAGAAAGGTAGCAGGTCCAAATGATTTGCTTCATAGGGAGTAAAATTTATCCCTAAATATTTCTTTATAATGTTTCTCCCTGTCAGAAAGACATTTAACTAGTAATTTTCACCACTGAGGTGTGTATGTCTGTGTCCACAAACTTCTTTTGGTTGTAAACCCAGAGAAAGGGGAACTGTAGATGCACACACAAAGCTCCTAACAGGGCTAAGTATGGCAGGAAATGGGAAAGGGCAAGTGATGTAGGGGTAGTTCACTCTTATTCTGAATACTTCTATAATGTGTGAATTTAAAAAAAAAAAAGAGAATATTTTCGTTGTACTTATGTACGTTTAAAATGAAAAGAGAAAATAAGTAGTAATTAGCAAAAATTAATTTTATATATCTCTAGAACAATACATAAGAAGATCATAACTTTTGGAGTGAGACTCCCTTTTAATTGTTGAATACTTTTCTGGACAATTACATAGTTGTAGGTTTAGTATCAGTTTGAAAAAGAAACAGTTATCAAAAAGTACTATGAAACCATTAACTCTTTGAAATCTGAAATATTATCTTGTTTATAGTGTTTCTCTCTAGTATCTCACCTCCTCATCCTCTCAAGGTAAAACCCCAAGCTTGAGTGAATTCACATTCATGTTTTCTCTGTCCCCACCCAGGCTATGGAGGTCTCCCAGGAAAACATGATTCAGCCATGTGTGCTATTCCAATTCCTGGTCCCTCGAAATTTCCCATCAACCCTCCTGTGTTTTTTTGAGCCATTTTCACTTCCACTGACCATATCCATTCTTCTAAAAAACTAGCCTCCAAACAATTCACTTCTCTGCAGTTGTTTGAATTTCAGTATTTGAGACTAGATCTTTAGCTCTCTTAGGGCTGAGACCTTGACTGTCTTATCCACAGTTATGTCCCAGGACCCAGCATGCTACTCGAGTGGGCATCCAATAAATATTTAAGGAATGAGTGAGTGCATGAATAAGTGAGTGAATGAATAGTGCTTTATAACAAGCGCCTGTGGAGGAATGTGGTGGGGGCTGCTGTGCAGCTTTGAAGAACTCATGCTTGGTGACATGGAAGTGCAAAGTGCAGAGTTGTGTTATTTCTCCAGGAGACTTCAATAGCATGAGTGCAGACAGGGAAAACATGAAGATAAGCTCATGCAAGGCTGGGACTTTGCTAGGCTAATGAGAAGAAAGCAAGTTTAGACACTAGATAGAGTGGTTAAAGTGATGGATCATAGCATCTGGGCTGGTTAGGGAGGGGAGTTAAGAGAGGAGGAAATTAATGGGGAGAAAGGAGGAAACTAATAGGGAAAGAATAGGATAGAGGGTATAAAGGTGAAGTCCTTCGGGGTGCGGGAAGACTAGTTAAATTAAATCTCAAAGAGGAAGATATTATGGTCGGAGAGAAAAATTCTCATCTAAAAATTTCAGGCAGGCGAAAGGCAACCATACATTGATGTCTCTCTCCCTCTCTGCCCCTCTCTCTAAAAATAATAAATAAAATATTTTTTTTTAAATTTCAGAGGTCAATTAGTTCTAGGTGATAGGTTGAGGTTGTGGCTGAAACGGCTGTATTGGCTGAATGAATGAAAGCTTCATTACTTTTGAGAAATCAAGAACAATAAGAATTTCACAGAAGTACAACAAATATTCCAAAAATGTATATAGAACCCCAAAAGACCTGGAATAGCAACAGTGATCTTGAAAAAGAACGAAGTTGTAGGTATCATGCTACCTAATATCAAAGTATACTATATAGCCATAGTAATCAAAACAGCATGGTACTGGCATAAAAACAGATACATAGATCAATGGAACCCAACAGAAAGCCTAGGAATAAACTCATGCCCTTTTGGTCAATTAATGTATGACAGAGGAGGCAAAAACATATTATGGGCTAAAGATAGTTTATTCAGTAAAATGGTGTTGGGGAAATTGCACAGGTACATGCAGACAAATGAAACTATATCACTTTCTTATGCCACATTTAAGACTAAATTAAAAATGGATTAAAACTTAAATGTTAGACCTGAAACCATAAAAATCCTGAAAGAAAACATAGGCAGTGAAACCTCAGACATTGCTCATAGCAATATATTTTTCTGATATAGCTCCTCAGATGAGGGAAACAAAAGAAAAAATAAACAAATGGGACTACCTCAAACTAAAAAGCTTTTGCACAGCAAAGGAAACCATCAACAAAATGAAAATACAACCCACCGAATGGGAGAACAAAGTCACTGATATATCTGATAAGGGGTTAATATCCAAAATTTATAAAAAACTCACAAAAATCAACATAAAAAACCAAATAATCCATATAAAAATAGGCAAAGGACATGACTAGATACTTCTCCAAAGAGGACATATGAAAAGATGAACAACATCACTAATCATCAGAGAAATGCAAATTAAAACTGCAATCTCAACAAACTATAAGTGCTGGTGAGGACGTGGAGAAAGGGGACTATTTTGTACCATTGGTGGTATATAGATTCTATGTAAAATAGTATGGAGTTTCCTCAAAAAATTTAAAAAAAAAACAAAACCCTTTTGACCTAACATTCCACTTCTGAGAGTTTATCCAAAGAAACCCAAAGCACTAATTTGAAAGAACATAAGCACCCCTATGCTCATTGCAGCGTTAGTTATAATAGTCAACATTTGGAAGCAGCCCAAGTATGTATCAGTAGATGAGTTGGTAAAACAATCATGGAGCATCTACACAATGGAATACTACTCAGGCATAAAAAAGGAGAAATTTAAACCCTTCTGACATTATAGTTTGGCCTAGAGAACATTATGCTAAGTGAAATAAGCCACTCAGAGAAAAAGAAATACCATGATTTCACTTACATGTGGAATCTAATGAACAAACTAACAAGCAAAATGGAGAGAGTCTCATAGATAGAGAGCAGGCTGACAGCCCTTGAAGGGGGGGTAGGAGGTAGAGAGAGCAAGCAAAAAAGCAGAAGAACTTGGGGACAAAGATAACTGTGTGATGACTGGGGAGGAATGAGGGGGATGGGTGGAGGTGGAAAAGTATGAGGGATAAATGGTGATGGGAAAATATGATAGAAAATATAAACTGTATCACCAAGTAGATGTCCCCAGTGGAAAGTAGTCTGTTTTCTGGGAAGAGTCACAGAAGGGACTGTGAGCTATAGACCACATTGATAAGGTGCAATAAAAAGGGCTAAAGCAATTAAACATATAGAGATATGAAGAAAAGAAGTTAATATGACATAGGTGATGTTGACTGATACCTTAAATAGAAGGGAAGAGACTTAAAAGAGAAGGGAACCCTAGAGGGTAGTGAACATTTTATCTAATTCTCTCTTATTTAAAGTAAGCAGTACCATAAAACAAAAATTCCAGAAACTTCACATACATGTTTCATTAGTTGAGATAATGATAAAAACTGAAATCATAGCAACATTTTCTGAACCTCTCAGAAGACCTAACATCTCCAAGAAGCTTGATTCTGGAAGGAAAATTGTAGTAACTTGCCAGTTCCAGTTCCCAGTTCTAGTCAGGCATCCTAGTGTATTGTGGAGTGGCTTTAGTCTCACAGGGATTCCATTTTGGAAATATCAACAGGTTCTGGCAAGTAAGGCTCTTGAAGTTTTTCTCTGCTGAAACGCTCAGTCTGCAAATCAGGAAAAGGGCAGAAATACATCAGCTTCATTTCTGGTACTTTGATCACTGATGATGAACTTGGACTTGAATACAGAGAAAACTGTATTCTCTCTAGAAAATGAAATTAAAACAACTCCCTGGTCAGAGTATCTGGGTTCTATTATTAAATTTAAGGCAATTTATGGAGCACGCAATACATGCAGGATTTGAGTTCTTCCCTCACACGCAGCTGAGCAGGGACACACACCCGGTGAAAGGCTGTGGTACTGCAAACAAAGCAAGCCCCAGGGCCCCAGTTAGTTCAGCGGGTCTGTGGCCCTGAGCCTAGAGCAATCATGTGGGGCAGGGTCGTTTGGGAGGGCCTTCCAGGCATTACATACATGCACAATAAGAGAGAAAGAATTCACACCAGGGAGGGAAATTATTTATGGCATTGCAAGGGTGAAAAAGAGATTTCTTCAAGGTCCTGGTATCTCTTACTCTATCCCATGGGAAGACATGTGGAGTCAGCACCACCAATTAAACTATTAAAATGTGCCAGAAGACTTGGAATCTCTTAAGAGCATATTATGAAAAGGGCTGACACGCTCCAGTTATGCTTTTGGTCCAAGTACCACGTCAGATTGATTCCTGGAAAAGGATTGATATTTGGAAAACTACATAATGAGGTCTCGTAATGTTTTTATCCTTTATTGTGAACAAACCATAATCAGTATGCCTTTAGTAGCTTCCTCACTCAACAAGATAAAGATCTAACGGGGGCTTGCTATTTTGACCCCTAATGGAAACCTCTTAGAACTGGATTTGCTTCAGGGGTCTAGGCAGAAGCCCTTGATGAGCCCATGCCATGCTTTGTCACTAAACTTGAAACACTCTCTCTTTTGTTGTTCCTTTAGCAGAAGTATATCCCTTCCTCCCATCTGTAAATTGTTTAAGCTCAAAGGGATATTCTGTCCTTTTTTAGTGTTGCCTCCCAGCCTAGGGCAAACTATCAGCTAAAACAAGAAGCCAACATCTAATGAGAGGAGGCAGCGTGTGGGAGGACGTGGGTCCCCTTAGAATGAAAAGAGTACAGAAGCGCCCTTCATTTTCTTTTAGAGACCATTTGACCCCCTCGCTTACAAAGGCAGCAGAAGAAGATCAGAGTGGAAATGGTGTACGTGGGTGATGTCGTTACTTAGCAACAGAGAAGCTTTCAGCTGAAATTCTGAATTGAACAAAGGAAAACAGGTAGGTAGGAAGGTCTGGAATAAATGAATGCAGAAAAAATGAAAAGGGGAAAAGCAGATATGGTGTTGAGGGAGATCTTAGAGGAGAATGACAAATAAAACAGTAAAGGAAAACATGAAAATAAATACGGTAATACTTAAAAACCAAAAGACTATGAATTGAAGTCATTTGGGGGAAAACAAATTAAGTAAGTGAAAAAAAAGTGAAAAGAGCCAGAAGTGTGAGAAAACATCTGCAGGGGAAGCTGCCAGGTGACGGGTGGGCTAAAATGCTCTATGTAGTGACCACTTAGCCTCAAGTGCAGCACTTCCCTGGTGTTTGAGGTCTCAGGAGGGTGGACTTGAGGCAAGGTTCCTGGAACAAATTCCAAGCCACTTGTGTCTGACTTGGCCACTCAGAAGAAGAGCTGGGAGGTACAGCACCTCCAGAGATGTTTTCTGTAACATTTTATAATGGGTATGGATCCTTAGAATGACCCTAAAATAACATTTAGATCTTTAAGCCACTGACTGCATCAGGCCTGATGCAAAAGAGAAATGCCATGATAACTGGATGTATTTTGGATCAGGCAAGAAAACTCCTAATTCCATTTTTGATTCTTCCAAACAGCTTATTACAGGGTAATAGCCCAGAGTGGGTCAATATATATTTACTGTGTATAGATATGTCAGGATGTTTTCTCAGAGGCCTTTCTCAAGGTATGGGTGTGTTTATTTCTATTACGTGACAGGTATACTTCTCTTCTATATCTGACTCTTAAAAAGGCAACGTGTTTCCTAGCCCATCTCCCCAGGTTTGATAATTTACATGTGTAAGGAAAAATATTATAACCATTTCCTCCCAATGTATGTATATTTTAATTCATAAACTGTATACATTTATAATCTAATGGTACATGGATCATTAGAATATGATATACATATGAGTTAAGAAAAACTGAATATATATTTAATTGTTTAAGAATTTTATTTTGTTTATTAATGGAACATTCACCTCTCCATCTTCATTTTCATGTCCCTACCCATCCCTCAGCCAGCCTCCCCGCCTGGCACAGGGCAGAATGCACTAGCACATAGAGGGACTCTTTATGTACTTGTAGTGAACAAGAGTGGAATGATATTTCCCAGGCCCTGCTCAGGGTTGTTATATCATATTTCATGCAGATGCATGGAATTACATATATTATCAACTCCCATATGAGTCTATATGTTATTTCTGTTTTTCTACATATGAAATAGAACTTAGTTTTTAAGTTATTCCTCTTTAAAAAATACTTTTCTTATCTATAAACTTCAAATTCCCGATTTCTAATGAATCTTGGTTGAATAACAATACACTTTTTGGTCATCTCCCACATCTCAGTAAAATGACAGTGAAAAGATAGAACATAAAGAAACAATGAGAATTACAAAAGGCTGGCTGTATCAGTTATTTTTGACTGCATAAAAACTACCTCAAAATGTAGTGGCTTAATATAACACAATTAGCTTACAATTCTGGGGTCAGCAATTTGTGCAGGGCTTAGTTGGGACAGCTCATCTCTGCTCTACATGGTGCTGAGTGGTCTTCTGCAATTGCAGTCAGTGGGCAGTTAGGTGGGGTTAACAAATAGGGTGCCTTTTTGGCATGCTAGGTCAGGCTTCTTCACATAGTCTCATGAAAAAAAAACGTAAGAGCTGAAGCTACAAAGGCATCTTGAGACCTAGCTAGAAGTCACATATTACCACTGCTGCAGTAGTCTACTGGTCAAAGCAAGTTGTAAGGTATTATGGAATAACGGTATTTTCCCCAAATTCAAATATTGAAGCCCCAGCCCCCGCAATGTGACTATGTTTGGATTAGGGCTTATAAGGAAGTAATTATAGTTAAATCTGGTTATGAGAATGGGGCTCTCACTTGATAGGATTAGTGTTCCTATAAGAAGAGATGAGTATGCACAGAGCAAACGCTACAGAGCAAAGGTAGCTAAGTACAAGTCAAGGATAGAGGCCTCACCAGAAACCAACCTTGCTAACATCTTGATCTTGAACTTCCAGCCTGTAAAGCTGTGAGAAAGTAAATTTCTATTGGTTAATTCACCTTATCTATGGTATTTTGTTGTGGCATCCTTAGACTAATATACAATGTCTGCTCAGATGTAAGGGGTAGAAAATAGACTCCACTCGTTATGAAAGGTGCTATAAACAATTTTGTGATAACTTTTAACCCACCATACTTGGAAAACATCAGCTTGTTTTAGAAAGTATATCGAGTTATACTTAAAGAACTAAGAGGTAGGTATTTAGCAGGCATATGTTTAATTGGGTATAACTGGAAAATGATAACAAAGACAGAATTTCCACTAGAAAGTGAAATTCCTATTATGCCAAAGCAGAGGTATCTCTAGAGAGTAAATATAAAGAAAAAATAATTAACTTATTTTTAAGATTGCATGTTAACCTTAAATACTGTACAGTATACATTTATTCTTCTCTGACTACTGATTAAAAGAAAACATTTCTCCTTCTCAATAGATGTTGTACTATATCAGTAGATGTTATATGCTTCCCCTTTCCTAATTGAAGACTCAATTTTATTCAGATATTCAACCTATCCTCATGTACAGGTGTAAACAGACTAGGCTGGGCCAGCAAGTCAATTCCTTCCCTGTTCCTAGTCATTGTTCAGGAATCCAATCTTGAAAGCTATTCTTTGCTTGCCATTTCCATGGTGACTAGGACCCTGACCACTTGCATGATTATTTTCCCAGTTTCTGGATGTATTGTGGGAACTGATGACCTCAACTAATGGCAGAATTCCAACACTGACTCCTGATCTGTTGAGTGGAGGCCAACAAAGTTATGGTGGGAATGGCTTAGTGAAAGCTCAGGAGCTCAACGTCCTAACCAAAATGGTAAATCAAAAAGTACTTCAATGAACATTACTATAATTTAAACATTTATTTAATTCATTATTTTACTGTATGCCTAGGGAAATCACAATGATGAGGCCACTATGTTTTCTATCACGTGTCCACTTTTGGCCAGGGCAAAAAGATGGATAAGTCTTGAGAACTACAAGGGATGGCTGTAGGTTAAGTCAAGTGGGTAATTCCAAGTACATATGATCTTCCAAATGTGTTTGCTTTATTGTAGCAAATCCACATATATTGTGGCATAATGACATGTAGATAAAACATACAGGTTTTATCTGGATAATCTTTTTTCTCTGTTGTAATAAACAGAGAGTACTAGAAGTAATTTTACTTCACCTAAAATGGCAGAAATAAGTTGTTATTCAATATTGTTTTACCTTTCTATTCTCTATGCCATAGATTGGTCTATGAGAACCAGGTTGTCTCACCATCCCCAGGACTAAATTGGTGACAATATGCTGATGTGCTTCAGAGAGCAGGGAATGGCTGGTACTTTAGATAAAATTATGTGTGCCAGGAGGTGGGAAATAAAGCCTAGACTAACACAGTGAAGTCTTGGAATTTGTGTTGTGTGGCATGGGTATTTATCCTCTCCACCGTCAAGGACAATTTTTCTTCTACCCCTAGAAAAATGTACTATGATCGATGATGGGGCTCCTTGAATTTTAGAAGCAATGCATGCCATATTTTGTGTGCCCTTCAGCTCTTTTCCAAGTGACCTGAAAGACTGTCAGCTTTGAGTAGAGTTCAGAGGAAGACTGTCCAGTTGGTCTGTCTGGGCTGCAGCTTTTCCGTAGGGCTTTTTAGGACCCACTGAGATCCATTGCTCAAAAATTAAATGAAATATCTGGTGCAGAAAGATTGAATACAAAGTTCACAGCAGGCACATCAAGGTTTTAGAACAAAGATATACTTTCTTCCGTGAGTAACCATTCTTCTTTGAAAAAATAGTACCTAGCTTTACTGGGCTCTGGTAGAAACCAGGTGACTATGAAATATAAGCTGCCTATCATGAACTGAATGTTACCTGACCTACCCAGCTACAAAGCCAAACATCTCAAAGTGGAAATGAAATAGTATATAGTGAGCACATCTGAGCTGGCCCTGAAAGCTCACGTTTCACATATTGATGTCTTCCAACTATGCCTACTCACACCGCACTGCCACCTCTCCACCAACCAATACTTCCAACATCATGACCAGTTCTCTATGATCAGTTACCTAAAGAGAAAGGAGAATAAAGCATACTTTGCAGATGCTTTGCATAATAAGCCGACCCCAGCCTCAACTGCATTGCTGAGTCCCAATGAAGTGAAGGTGGGACATTCTCCCGGTAGATAGAATTCTGAGTGCTATAACACCTTTGCTTTTTCCTAGAAAGAGAGATGAGTTGATGGATGGTAACAAATGGTTTGGCCAGATTGTCAGGAATGTGAAAGGATAAGAAGACCAGACTGGTGACAAGGAGATTTGGGAAGAAGCATGTGGTATGTGTCATAAAAGGGCCCCATGGTGTGAAGACATTTGGGTCCTATGTTAATGTTTAGCACATGGGTTGTCAAACCAGTAGCTGCTCTTCTTTCACGCAAAACCACAATTTTGTACCATCATCCATGTTCTTCTGTGTGACTGTACTCCCAGGGAGGCTCTATACGCCCAGGGAAGGTGGTCTCTGCCCCAGCAGATGAACAGTTAATCTAGCCAATCATGGTTATTCTAGCCTCTTTATGAGTAGCTGGCTTCAAAGTTGGGTTGTGACGGAATTTTGGCAGTGAGCAAGTCTGCTGTGGGGTTAGTTCTATGAGAGTTTCTTCATCTAGGAAAAGGAAAATAAGAGGTATTCCCTTCTTCTACCTCGAATTGGGAGCTGGTCTTACAAGCAAGGAGAGAGAGGGAAGCATGTCTGTTGTGATGGTTTCCAAGGATAGCTAGCCTTGCCAGAGGCATCCATAGTAGTAGCCAGTGTGTGATGCCAGCAGTGTCACTGTGCAAGCTGTGACACCTGACACTAAGTGGCAGCAGCCTCTCTGTTCTCACAGGACAGTTTTGTGATATGGTCTTGGTTGTATCCCAGGCTGTGTGGCTTCTGAGCCTGATTGCTGTTCTGGAGAGTCTTGGAGCTAACCAGTATCCTTTTGGCCATCTCTTTTCTGTCCAAGCCAGACAGAGCCCATTTCTATTGATTGCAGCGAGGCTCCCTGGCTGATATAGATCTTCTGTATCAAATTGTCTATGAGAGGTTGGTCTAAAGGAAAAAAATAATATGATTTTGCTATAGGAACATTTTTAAGAATTAAGGATTTCTTTGTAAGTTTCACTTTTTGATGTGATTCAGACTTAGGAAAGACTCTTTATGTAATAGAAAGAGTCCTCTATTTCCTCTTATTCCTAATGATATCAGTTTTAAGACCATTTTCCTCACAAATCAGCTGAAATAACCTATTCATAATGGAGAGGCTGAAGGTTTGAGAATAAACTAATGTCTGTATGAAGAATAATTTTCCTTACTAAACAAAAACCATAAAAAGTACCATATACGAAACTATGTGCAGTGTACCAAGTTGAAAACCCATAATTTAATTTGAAATATTTTGAGCTGCTAAGTTGGACAGATAATTTATAGTGAAAAAAAAAACCACAAAACAAAAACCCACACAACTCTGTAGTCAGAGCTTTCACTTGGTTTCCCTAAAGTAGAGGCTGGGACAAAGGCTTGGCTGCAGGCCCCTGTGTTAAGGTGGTGATTCTAGGAACAGTGGAGGGTGAGACAAGAGAAGAGGGAAAGTCAACAGAATGGCATGTTATCTAAATCTCTGCTGAAGGCATAGGGACTCAGTTGGGCTGCCACTTCTGGGAAGTATAATTTTTTTCCAGCATTTTCTACTCAAGGGAAATGAGGATGAAGCATGGCTCCCCCACATTGGGCGATGGTTGACATGCACCCTGGGAAACATTTATATCACCCACTTCAGGGATTATATATATTTATACACATTCCCCATGGCTCCAGGGCATGAGAGAGGCTGAAGGAAGAGAAAGCAGGATAATTCTGTACCTGTTGATGTGGGACCTTGTCAACAGGAGGTGAAGCTGAATTCTCAGCTGCTGAAACAAGGAAGGGCTAAATGAATGGAAATGGCTCTAACATATCTGCTACATAAAACAAACCTACAGTACCTGGTTTGCCGGTTTTGGACTTTGGGCTTTTTGACTTAGAAATTCACAACTGAATTCATAGTATGGTCTAACTGGCTTCTCAGAGATTCTAGAGATAAAAGAAAACCAAATTTTGCTTTTTATTTCTGTGTCAATTTAACAAATTTAATGAACGTTTATCACATGTAGGTAATGAAGATGCATCAATGAACAAGATAAATTATCTGCCTCACAGAGCTCATATTCTTCTTGGTGGGCAATCAGTAAATAATTAGAAAGGTAATTTTAGATTATTCATTGATAGGTGCTAGTGGCAAATGAAACAGGATAAGCGAACAGTGAGAGAGACATGACTGCTATTTTAGATAAGGTGGCCATGGAAGATTTCTCTGCATGAATGACATTGGAGGAGGGAAGTGAGTGAGAAGCATCAAGCCAAGGAAAGATCAGGGAAGAGCAAACTAGGCACAGGGAATAGTTTCTGTGATGCCTGGGAAGGCAAGGTCAGGCAAGGTTAGATAGGGCCCTGCAGGCTACAGCAGGGAGATTAGGCTTCTTTTTTAGTGAGATGGGAAGTCAGAGGGGGGGATGCAATCTGATTCTCTGGTTTAAAGAGCTCATTCTAGTTGCTGTGGAGAGTGTCTACAGGCAGTGTGGCTCCTGGAATTGTGGAACATGGCAAACCTGAGTCTGTGTATTTTCCTTAAACAAGTGAGTCTCTCAGTCACATTTTGCCTAAAACACCTAGAGGTATCCACACAAAGTACTTGCATGCAAGTATCCTGAGCAGCATTATTTATAATGCCAAAAAAGTGAAAATAACTCAAATGCCTATTAACTTGTGAGTAGAACCATGAAATGTGTTTATCCTTAAGCATGTATCCATACAATGGAAAGCTATTTAACAAGAAGAATTATTGATAAGATACATGCTGCAACATGAATATCAAAATTATCATGTTAAATGAAAAAATCCAGACCACATATTGCATGATTCTATTTATATAAAATGGCAGCTCCATAGCTAGAGAAAGCAGATTAGTGATTGTCTGGGGCTGGGAGTTGGCACAGATTAACTGTAATGGAGCAGAAGGGGACTTAACTAGAATGATGAAGATGTTCCAAAATGTGTATGATGGTGATTTGCCACAACATGGCTAATCTGAAAAATCTTTGGATTGAATACTTAAATGAATTTCAAGGCATGTAAGTTATAACTGAATAACATTTTTTCAAAAGATATATAGCTATTTCTAAATTTAGAACATACATCTTCAGATCATATGGACCCTCGGGCTCTAACAGACCTTGGTCTGACCTGAGAATTCCCCACCTGCCTTGCGCCATGCAGCCCCGAGCTGCCCCCGATTTCCAGTCACCTGCGGCCTGCTTTGAAAACCTGTTGAGTTCACATTTCTTCCTCTCCCAATTTCCTTTCCCCTTGAGATGTCACACACATACCAAGCTTTCCCCATTTCCCCTGTTTTCAGAATTCTCAGGTTGGTTGAGAAATCTCTGTCATCTTCAGTCCACTCACTTTTTTCACTCGCTTTTCTAACCCTTGCCAACTGTTTTAACAAAATTTCTTTACTAGCTTCATTTCTTTCTTCTTCTCTCTGTCTCCCTTTTCCACCTCTATTTTCTTCACTGTCACCCATCATTCTTTCTCTGTATTTGTGACCCCTCAGGCCTATGTGGGAGAACAGTATTGGGAACACATTACTATCAAGGGAAAGGAAAGACTAAACAGTGCTTTGCCTATCAACCTTTGAAATGGAAAGCACCCAAAAGCCCTCCTCAAGAAAATTCTCAAAATTTCTTTCCACCTCACTGTTGTATAATTAGCCTGCTCTTTCTCTAGGACATTCATGGGAAATATAAGTTTTATTTTTAATCATATTTATAAGTTTTGCATATTAGTATATAACTGTATTTTTTAAATTATTTTTTATTATGAACAAGAATATTTTATCACAGAAAGTATTATTTTAAAATTTTTATTGATTTTAAAGAAAAGGAGGAAGGGAGTAAGAGAGAGAGGCAACAATTTGTTTTTCCACCCATTTATGCATTCTTCTGTTGCTTCTTGGATGTGCCCTGACTGGTGATTGAGCCTATAATCTTGGCATATTGGGGTGATGCTCTAATCAACTGAGCTACCTTGCCTGGGTGTAAAAAGTGTTTTATTGATAAAACTGTACTTTACTGGGCTGACCCAGTAAAAGGAACACTATTTATCACATTATTTCTTAGGATAAAAAATATCTTAAGTCTAAGCAATGATTTAGAGTTTATTTTTGGTTTATTAACTGGAGATTATCATTACTTCACTGATTTTAAGGACCTTTATTTCTTTTTAAGTACTGTATTTTAATTGATCCATTGGCCTCCTTCTATCTTGTTTCATTGCACGTTTCTTTTCTTATGTTCTTAAAGGCAAAAGGACAATTATAGACATAATTAAGGAAACTACATTTCCCTGGCAGTAGAACAAATGGCAAGTTCTTAATTTCCTCACCTTCCTTTCCCATAAAATATCTTACACTGGGAATTATGAACATACTAGGAGTCTCTATTTTTAAGAGTTCATTTCTTGGTAACAAAAACCTAAAAGAAAAAAATAAGATTATAAGTTCCTTTAAAATTCCATTTAAAAGAAACAATCAGGACTGCAGATCATCATGCCCTGTTATATGAGATTATAAAGCCAGGGTTATTATTATGTCTTCCCTGAAGGGAGATAGATATATTCAGACATGCTATGGCAGACTGCGCTCTAGTACACAGAAACTGTTTAGCCCTATTGGGGCAAGTGTAGAGAGAAGCAATGGTAAGCTTTCATTTCCTGTAGGTTGCTCATAATTTATGACATGTCTTTGCAGCTTCAAATGTCTCTAAGCTTTACATGACTTGTTAAGTCATCATAATGAAACTAAGATCATAAATAGCAGCAAACTCCATTTAAATATAGGGTAGATTTTTAAAATGTAGCCTAGGGGAAAAGTATTTCAACAGAGTTTTATGCTTTGATTTTTAGCTGTTAATTTAAAAATAGTCTGTGATAGAAAAGGGTGTGAGTTTGTTTTAGCTTTGATTTCTGTTTCCTGTGTAAGTCCTTTGGGATGGATGTGAAGTACAGATATGAAACTGTTGGGAAAAAAACAAACAAAGGGAAAAGATTGTTATGAAAAGTTAAACATTAATTTTCCACCATGTTTTGAATGGAAAGTCAATTTGGCAAGACAGAAAGGACTTTGGCAAAATAAGTAGCCCTGTGCCCTCTATCTACGCTCCCCAAAAAGAAGGCACAGTTTTTTGAAAACTCCTCTTCAGACAAGAGCAGACTAAGAGCCAACAAATGTCTCTTTACCTCATCAGTTGATATCTGCAGAAGACAGACAATTTAAGTTTTGGACCTTTAATGAGTTGGTCACGATTCTGAATCCTGCCTTTTAATTAAAAACTGGGTGCCTCACACCTGTCAGAATGGCAATCATCAACAAATCAACAAACAAGTGTTGGTGAGGGTATGGGGAAAAGGGAGCCCTAGTACACTGTTGATGGGAATGCAGGCTGGTGCGGCCACTACGGAAAATAGTATGGAGTTTCCTTAAGAAACTAAAAATGGAACTGCCTTTTGATCCAGCAATTCCACCACTAGGATTATACCCAAAGAAACCTGAAACACCAATTCAGAAGAACCTGTGTACCCCTGTGTTCATAGCAGCGCTATTTATAATAGCCAAGTGCTGGAAACAGTCTAAGTGCCCATCAGTGGATGAATGGAGCAAAACCTTTGGTACATTTACACGATGGAATTCTATATAGCAGAAAGAAAGAAGGAACTCCTACCCTTTGTAACAACATGTATGGAACTGGAAAGTGTTATGCTTAGTGAAATAAACCAGTCAGTGAAAGACAAATACTATATGATCTCACCCATTAGAGGACACTAATGAACAAAAACAAACAAGCAAAACAGAACAGATACATGGATACAATGAATAGACCTTCAGTGGGCAGAGGGGAAGGGGGATTGGGGAGAAGGAGGCAAAGAAAGGGAGCAGTTTAGCCAAGGAACTAGCAGGGAAGAACCATGACATGGACAACAAGTGGGATTGACTTTGAGGGGGAGTGGATGGTTGGGGAAGGGGAGAGAGGGGAGTGGAAATGGGATGGATGTAATGCAACAATAAAATTAAATTAAAAAACAAAATAAAACTGGGTGCCATGATAGACATAGTGATACCCAGGTGTCAATCACTTGTTTCAGTAAGAAAAACATTAGAATTTACTAATGGGCATTGATCTGTCCCTGTATGATCTTTTCAAACCACACTGTAAATGCACCCAGAACCTACATTAATTTTCTGTTATTCCTGGAGTTAAGAAGGAGACCAAAGATTGGTTGAAAGCCAAATGACTTCATGCAGGCAGCCAATAAAAGTTTAAAAAGTTAAGCTTTCATATAAAAATATTTATGGTTTATATCTTTCCATATAAACATTAAAAGGGGCAGGGGGTAGACCTCCACTAGCTTGACATGAAAAAGATTAGATTCTTCTCCCAACATTGGTTTGGAAGCCTTCCCAAAAGAAAGCTGTCTGATCAAATTGCTGAAGTCTTAAGTCATAAGAACACAATGCACTATACTTAAATGTAGCTATCAGATTTTTCTAATTATAGTCTAAGAACCCTCAAAATCATGTTGCTGGGAATCATCAAAAATATACATACCTTTGAGATCTAGGATGACCCCTCTGTGGAGGGCCCCAGGAACTCCACAGCTTCTCTCATTCCAACTGTGCTTCTTCAAATTCAGGCCATAGCTCCCGTTTGGCATTGTTCTGGTTCCCTTGTCCTCACTGGGGTTATTATTATCACCCTGGAAATTCAAGTAAGACTCAAACTAAATGATACAAATCCTTTCTGTATTGGAGCTATGAACTGTAAAAACAACATTTTATTACTATGTATTTGATATCCAAGAGCAAAATTTAAAGCAACCTGAAAGTGTGTGTGTGTGTGTGTGTGTGTGTGTGTGTGTGTGTGCATGTTTATTTCAGAAGTAGGAGGATTTAACTTGAAAGCATAATATTGGTGGGGGAGCAAAAGCAGGTTTACAACTATAATACAAATAAATAATACAATAATTAATAAATACAGGAATAAACTCTGTGTTTCACATACTCACAATTGTAGCCTACTTTTGCCCACCCTCGTAGTGTTTGAAACCTCACTTACTTCTACATGAAGCACACAAAACAAAGAGGTGTAAACAAATTTACGAGTAAAGGTGACACTTATGCTTCTTGTGCCATTTGGGGCCATATCACTTGTTTCCTTAATAAACTTGCACAGTGAAGGCACCCCTTCTTTTTTTAAATTTTACTGTTGTTGTATTATATCCATCCCCTTTTTGCTCCCCTCTGTCCCCCTCCCCACCCACTCAATCCCCCTAAAGTCAATCCCACCTGTTGTCCATGTCCATGGTTCCTTTATACTAGGTTCTTGTCTAAGCTGCTCCCCTTCCTTGCCTCTGCCTCCCCCCTCCCCCCAACCCCGTTCCCCCTGACCACTGAAGGCCTATTCACTGTATTCATATATTTGGTTCTGTTTTGCTTGTTGTTAGTATTGTTCATTATTGTCCTGTAATGGGTAAGATCATATGATATTTTTTCTTCACTGACTGGCTTATTTCACTAAGCATAATACTCTCCAGTTCCATCCATGTTGTTGCAAAGGGTAGGAGTTCCATCTTTCTTTCTGCTGTATAGTATTCCATTGTGTAAATGTACCAAAGTCTTTTGATTCAATCATCCACTGATGGGCACTTAGGCTGTTTCCAGCACTTGGCTATTGTAAATAGTGCTGCTATGAACATAGGTGTACACAGGTTCTTATGAATTGGTGTTTCAAGGCACCCCTTCTTTATGGCATTAAATTGAGGGTTCCTTAAGATGAGGCCCATGTTTCACACTTGGAGAGCCCATGTTTCTGAATCTCAGCATCTAATATAATCCTAGTATACAAAGTATTAAAAACATGTTTGATGAATAAAAGGAATCAATGAAATAGTAACCATATATTTATAAACTGCTGTAACCATGACATGCAAGGCCTTATTTAATAAAATCAGTTGATGGTATCAGCAGCTTGAATGAGTAGCTGTTCAGTTTTTGAAAGGTACCATACTTCATTTACTCTTATCTTTGTTTTTCTGAGATTCATATTGAAAAATGTTAGAATTGCATGATAAAATTTAAGTGCACCTAGGCTTACTATAGTTAAACTACAGTAAAATAATAAAGGAAAATAAATCTGTATTTTAAAGTTATATATACTACATTAAATTTTCCTAATCCCTCATCTAAGATAGTCTTAAAACTTTATCCCCTAATATGCTATGACATTACAGAAAAATTTCATGGGGGTACAAATGCTATTAAGTGGAAAATTGCAAAAATTTCAAATTTCAGTGGAAAAATAGAACTGTGAATGTTTAAATTTTTTTAGTTTTCTCGAAACTATTAAAATTATTATCAATGAGGGATTATTATTAATGATAATAAATTGTTATTAATAATGGACATGTTTTTTTCACTCCAGAACCCTGAGAATTAGAAATTAAACTGCTCCAATTGCTTCTTCCCAGCTCTTCTTTGTCTTACAATTCTATAGATAAACCCAAAAATACCTGAACACAATGCACTGTAAATAAAAACAGCACAGGGCCTTGTACAAAATAAGGGGTTTTGTTTGTAATCATTTTCTCTTATTGTTTTGCATAAATCAACATTTAAAATTTTTCAGGGCTGTATTCAATGTTTTAAGGTCAAAAACTGTACTTTTCTATGTTGAATTACTGGTAAACTTTCTGTTGAATAACTTGGCAACCAAGAGAAGATTCCTTGTGAACTGGACTCAAAAGTTCTTGTTTACCATCAACCCCAAATGTCATATTCACAATAGTCCTGTTGTGGATTCTGAACCAAGTTTCATTTCAACAATACTAAACTCCTCCTCAAGCCCTGGCCTCCAGACATCTGGTTTCTGTTAGGCACTTCAGAGTTACCTCAGAATGTCATTACTTGGTTGGGTCATAAATTATTTTAGATATCCAGCTGTTTATAATAAATTTTCCCAAGCTTTACCTGCTACCTAGCTCTGAGCAAGCACATCAATGCCACAATTCTACAAACTATCTCATGCATGAACTAAAATGCCAATAGAGGTTGCTTGCTGGTGGTGTAATTCTGACATTATTTTCTAACTTTATTCTAAATATTTTCTAAAGGGCTTATGTTAGTTTTGTAATAGATGAACATTTTTGTTTGTTTAGTAAAAAAAAAAAAAAAAAAAGCATGCCAAGAGTAGATACCAAGATATTTTTTATAGGAGAAAAAGATGTTTTTTTTTTTTTGGCTTCCAGTGGAATTTCTGATCTAAAGTTCTTGTAGACTATGAAACCATTTCAGAAAGTATTTCTTACTAGAAATATAGAAATGTACTTTTTTCAATTAGTGTATATGTGGTAGTTATAAACACAGGTGTACATGAACTCAGAGTATCTTTGTTCTTTTATGAAATGGCCAGATCTCCATATTCCTTACCAAATTAATTTCTAATTCCTTCAAATTGCATTCAGACAAAATGATTGTTCAGTACTATGGACAGTGGCAGGATTACATCTCACCCCCTATATTTTAGTTGCATTGGATCAGGACTTCATCATTTTACTCCTTTTTAGCTTTCTTGCTCTACCTTCTACCACTCTCCTGACCCATATTATATAGTAAAGTCAACTGTGTTAAAGTCATGTAGTTCAAGCTTTTCTTTGTTTTTTGTTTTTTTTTAATCAGATGACAACCTGAAGCCTAAGAGGCTACATAATTTTTTTCCTTTTCGTTGAAGTTATTAGGGTGACACCCCAATAATATTGGGGTGACAATAGTATTATATAATTATAATAATTATTATTAATTTAATAAAATTAAATAGGTTGTAGATGCACAATTTCATAACACATCATCGGTATACTATATTGTGTGTTCACCACCCCAAATCCACTCTCCATCTATCACCAGTTATCCCTCCTATACCCTCCTTCACTTGCCCTTAACCTGACTCCCTCTGCAATCACCACATTGTTGAATGTGTCCAGACCTCCTGGATCATGGGAATATTCTGTTGCAGTACAACATGGGATAGTGACTCCACAATTTTCTTTCTTTTTTCTTTTTTTTTTTTTAATTTAATTTTATTGTTGTATTGCATTCATCCCATTCCCACCCTGCTTGCCCCTTCCCTACTCTTTCATTAACCCACCCCACCATAGTCAGTCCCACTTGTTGTCCATGTCCATGGGTCATGCAGGTTAGTTCCTTACCCCACAATTTTCTGAACAAGTTTCAAAGTGACTAATGATGGTAGACTAAAAATAAAATAAATAGTAAATAATAATAGCAATAAAATAAATAAAAATAACTTTTCACCAGAGTTTATGAATCTTACACTAACTTGGCTTAAACTAACTTTCATGAGTCTTCCACTCATGAAAATTCTTAAAAAATTATTTCTTTGATAAATTATGCTAATTTCACTGAAATGTATGATGAAAATCTTTTATTAGATATCCTGGATCTGTCCCCAATACATCATTTTTTTGTTGCATCTTATTCATTCCTATATAATTTCCTCTGAATCCTGGAAGTTGTATTTTAGTTTACCTTCAGATTCATTGATATGCTTTTCTGCATTCTCCAATTTTGCTCTTCACTGCTTCCATTGCATGCTTCTAAAATTTTTTTCTTAGTAATCTTATTCTCATTTCTAAAGTGGTCTTTCCTAATCTCAAATAGTTCTCATTTAAAGTAAGTAATGTTATTTTTAAGTGTCAAATTTATTGAGGTAAACTTCATGTACCATAGAAGTCACTCCTTCTAATGTACAATCCAGTGGTTTTTAGCATATTCATAGAGTTGTACAATCATCAACATTATCTAATTTCAGAATATTCTCATCATCTCCCAAAGAAACCCTATTTACTTATTAACAATCCCTTTGCCTGCCTAGTCCCTGGCAACCACTTATCTGTTCCTATGGATTTGCCTATACTGAACATTTCATATAGATAGAATCATAAAGTATGTTGTGTTTGACTTTTTCCTCTTAGCATGTTTTCAAGGTGCTTCAAAGTTGTAGCATGTATCAGTACTCCATTCCTTTCTATTGCTGAATAATATTTCCATGTGTATATAATGTTGCTTATTCATTTATTAATTGATAAGCATTTATGTTATTCCCAATTTTGGCTATTGTGGATAATGCTGATATGAATATTTATGTATAGGGTATTATGTAAAGACTTTTTTATTTCCTTTAGGTATATTTCATTCTCTTAGGTGTATACATAGGAGTGGAATTACTGGGTCATATGATAACTCTGTAACTTTTTGAGGAACCGGCTACCCGCTACCCTATATCTCACATTTGTCTTTATATATCACACAGAACACTTTAATAGAAATCCCCTAAAGTTTATAGCAAGTGTCAATTCATAGTTCTCCTATTTTTATCCCTTTGTCTATTCCATAGTAGTTAAAATCTATAAACTGAGAGCAGTGTCTTCAATCAGAACCTTTCTTTCAGCTTCTGATTTGGCCCTGTTCATTACTGATTACTCTTGGTGTCAATTACTGACTCACATTAGTTTTGCTTCCTATTCTCTTCAACCTGAGTGGTTATTTTTGTGTTTTTGCTTATACTTTTTATGCATATCTGACCCCAATTCCCCATACCCCAACCTTGGTGAGGTATGGAAGACCAAAGACCAGATTATGCTTATGCTGGAGATCCCTAGGATTTTCACAGTGCCCTCCCTGCCTTCATTCTTACAGTGAATCCTGGTTACAACTAAGTTAGCCAAGACTTTGTAATGTACCTAACACACCCATAGAAGCTTCTTAAAGACATTGAAGTACCTTATTCTGTTTATATTGTCCATAGCATTTAGCACTGTGTATGCACAAAGTACATACTCAATAAATATTACATAATTCACTTGATTAAAAGATTAATAAATTATTAGTGAATAGAAAATGTTCTCCCTACTTCAATCAGCGTGAAGGTAGTTTTTCTTCCTTATATTTATTTTGATGGTGGATTTGAAATGGTAAAAATGGGTATTAGCCCTTTTTATACAATGCTTTTCCAGAGCTAATTTAGAGCAGAGAAATACCATGTTTTCAGTGAGTTTTAACAAAGGAGCCCTGACTCGTGTAGTTCAGTGGATTGGGTATCATCCTGCAGACAGAAAGGTTGTCAGTTTGATTCCTAGTCAAGGTACATGCCTAGGTTGCAGGCTGCATCCATGGTTGGGGGCATGAGAAAGATGGCCAGTTGATGTTTCTTTGTCTCACACATTGGAGTTTCTCTCCTCTCTTTCTCCCTCTCTTCCCCTCTCTCTAAAAATAAATAAAGTCTTTTAAAAAACAAAAGAGTTCATGGGCCAGTGATGAAAGTGTACTTTTGTCTTCACTGTACCAATTGAAATTAATATTTTCTTAATATACTTAATATATTCTCAATTCTGTTCTAAGAAAGGATTTTAAATGGCTAACATAAACACATACGCTTTAACAATGTCTAATGTAATAAAAATAGAAAGTTATAAGGAAAACAAAGAAAATCAGTGCAGGAGAAAAGATAAAACCAGGAGAGAAGTTGGTAAACAAAATGTATGCTGTAAAGTCACCTCCATGCCTTTGCTTGAGGAAGTCTGCATATATTTCTCTACTTTTCCAAGCAGTTTCAAGAGAGCTCACAACTAGTTATATAGCCATTGTTCATAGACTTTTACCAGTTGCTTGGGATGAACAATATTTCTCTCAAGTTACTGAAACCAGAGAGAGATTTCTCCAAAAGAATACTCTGTAAGTCATAATGACACCATTCTACAGCCAATGCAGCAGTTCCATAGCAGTCATTTCCCAATATAGGCTAAGGACACACAGGTGTTTACACAGAAAGTTCAGTAAACAGATTTTATGCTGGGCAGTGTTTTTAGCACTGATAGCACTGCTGGTGATTATGATGGACATTCCACAGTCAAACTGAAATGCCTAGATGCCTCTAACACAACTCAATAGCCTTGAAGAATTTTTCAAATAAAAGCACCTATTGTTGGATAAAATGCACCAAAAATGTATAAGAGTGAGATGTCTATGGTATCAGCCAGTCTGTTAGAACAATGCTGCATAACAACCATCCACAGCCTTTAAAGGCTGAAAAGAAATGCTTGTTTTTCCAGCTCAAGGTTTTGTTCAGCTCCACATCTCATTCTAGTCGGTGGCTCCACCAATAGGTTGCAGAAGCAAAGGAAGTCAAATCAAAGGCAAACAGTTAAAACCTTTGCTTCCATCATATCTGTCCATCTCAATTGGCCAAAGCAATATACATGGCCATGCCCAGTATGAAGTAGGTGGGGCAACAGGCCCTACTCTGGTGGAAGGTACTGGGAAACCACGTGACAAATACCGTGTAATTCTGTGACAGTGAAGAATTGGGAACAATGCAATTGTTACAACCATAATTCTAGTTGCTTTACTCCTTCAGGTTTTACTTCCCATCTTATAAGAATCAAACAATACTGACTTTGTAAGGAAACTTAAACGGTGTCTAGTATGATTATTTTTCATTTCATGATGAGTAATCTGGGGCCCAGAGATATTATTATGTGTGATCAGATCACCAATTCTCAGGAAAATTACCCATATAAGAAAATACTGACTTATTGCTTATAAGGCAATTCAAAGCTCTGCTACATAGAACTGTTTGAACTCTGATTTTCCTCTCTATGTTCTATCTCCAAACTCCAACTCTTCATGGGATTTTATGAGTTCAACTCATGAGATAAAAATATGATTAAGGTCTAAACTTCATTCTTCAGATATAAAAGCCTAGATCAGCTACAGATGTAAAGAGTTTTGGTTGTACATGTAAGTGGGACCTTAAAATCTAGGCTATGACTTGGAGACATTGGTTTTTCAGAGTTTTTCTAAAAAATATATTTATAGGCTCTGAGTTGTTACTTAAAAATAGGTAATGTTTCCGGAAGGAAGTGTTTAGTTTTCCCCCCAGTTATTTTCTATTGTCATCCTGTTTCATCTGACAAAGAATCAAATGTAAGAAAGGGCCAGGGCTTGGGGAGACAGACTGAGGATGGAAGCTTGCCAGAGATGGAGGAAAGATACAAAACTGCCTTTTCCAAGTTGACTTTTGTGTTTTAAGTTTCCCTAAAGTTCTCCATGAGGTAAGTTACTAATGGCTATGTGTTTGGCTTAGTCCTCAAAAGCAGAACTGAGCTGGTGAATGTACTGAAGTGCACTGAAGTAGGGTTTATTTTGACAGAAGAGAACAGCTGGTCCTCCCGTGGTCCCCAGCAGACACGAGCCTATCCATTACATTGGTGTTCCTAGAGGGTATTGCTTACATCCCTTTTTGCATTCTGTTTACTGTTCCAATTCTGGAGGTCAGTTTGATTGGATATATATATTTTTAGAGATGCTTAATATAGCTAAGGTAGAATGTGTTATTAATGTCCTTACCCAAGTTCAACAGTTTCTTTAACATGTTTTTACATCCAGTTTGTTTACTTCTGTGAATCAATACTCCTAGCAAGAAACTTGACCTCTGTTGATGATATTATCTAGGAGGAATGTAGGGCTAGGCTAGCGGTTAGTTCTTCTGAGAATTGGTGATCTGATCACACATAATAAAGCCAGACAAGAAGCAGCCATTCAACGTGAAAAACTAAGTGTAATAATTTAGCTATAGAACTTAAAAATAATAACATAGGAAAAATATAACATATGTTTTAAAAGAATGATTTTCTATATTAATATTGCTCTGTTCCCTTTACTGCAGCCAGGAACAGATGTAATGTTTTCAAATATGATCCCATTCTCAACAAAAAAGAATGTCACAGAACCCCACATAACAGTAATTTTTTTTAGAATTTGAGAAAGTAATAAATAGAAGGACAAAACATTGTTATAAGCTCAGTAATCCTTTTAGTGAAAATCATACCTTATTAACAAAAGGGCATTCAACTTTATTTGAAGAATAGGTATACATATCAACACAAGTCTTCTTGTTTAAGATACAGATAAGTGTACTTCATGAAACTTTGGGTAGCCTTGTAATAATTTTAGCAGATGTGCATGGCTCATAGGTTGGGACCTAAACTTTTGTCCTTTTCCTCTTATGCCTATCGATTTTGGGGATCTATCCAATTCATTGGCATCATTGGTGTATACAGGCACTGATTATTCTTGCTAGTTGGATCAAACAGAAATTAATATAATGAATTGAGCTTTGTATTTCTAAAAGTCAGAAGGCTGGAATTTGGGATCTTTTTAAAAGATTTACTAGTATGGTTCTTTGAGAAAATCAATATCTGAGAAACTGTTTTGCTTTCTTCAAAATTAAGGATAAAGGTTGGAGAGATACTTGCTCATCTCATCTCAACAGATTGAGAGGATCAGTAACTATAATTAGTAGCTGTCTGGTCAGTATTTTAGTAGAATCTTTCTATTCAGAGCTTAGTTATTAACTGCTATAGTACTAGAAATGCACACTTCACTTAGAGTTGCGTTGGTCTTGGTGACTGCCATGCTATCTAAACTCTCAGTGGCTTGGGGGACAGAAAATGGAAGGTCTATGCAGTAAATGGGGCCAGGAGCAGTGACCTAGTTTTCAGATTTATCTCTGCCATGTCAATGAATCATTTAACTTTTTTGGGCCTCAGTTGGTTGTAAATAGAGAAAAGGACCACAATCTCAGAGATGTTTACTTTTTGCAGTGGGGCTTTTTTATTTTCCTAAATAAAATCTGATTGTGAAATTCCAACATATAAACCTGATACAAAACTATGCACAATTTCTAATATGCAATCTAAAACTTTCATTGTTTGTAAACCAGGCCCTAGGAGGACAGTTTAAAAACCACTGATTTAGTTCATATTTAAGATCCAGCTCTAAAAGAAGATACCCCTTTATTAATTTAAGTTGAGAGATATTCCTGCCCCACCAAATTACTAGTGGTCATCTTTGTGGGCCGTCTTGCCCTGGTGGTCATGTCTACTCAGAAAATCAAACCTTACATCAGAACTTTGAGCATAAAATAAATGAAAGCAAGTTCTATATTCTTGAAAACTAGTAACAACAAGCAGTGTGAACAAATGTAATGCCCTTTGTTATACTAATAATTTTTTTCTCTAAGGACCTGGACAGGGAAATATAGAATCATAGTACTATATAGAATATAGAATATAGTACCATCTCCCATAGGCCAGTATTGGAAGAGCACTCACCCTAATCTTAACCTTTATCTTTTTATGCCTCCATGTAGATCTCCATACTCCTGTTGACATGACAGTCTTCCTAATAGTTGGAATATGGATCATGGACTCCAGGGTGAAAATTTTTCAGGTCATCACATTTGAATACTCTTTACAGAATTCCAGCCAGGTGGTCATTGAGACTCTGCTTGTCCATTTTCTATGTTGGAGGGTTTGCTACCAGGGATGGTAGAACAGCTTCTTTTTCTTCCAAAAAGTAATTCTTAGACATTTCTTTCACATGGTGATCTAAAGTAAGATTCTTCAGAACTTCAAGTTTTGTCAAATGCGCAACTATCTGAAGAATAAGTCATTTTGCATCATGCTCTAGATTACATAAGGTTCTGAGCTACTCCGGGACTGAGCCCGGGCCTGAAGGAATCATTTTTGTTTGCTAAGTGCCTAACAGTACCTAACTTACAGAGGACACTTGAATGACTAAATTAAATTTGTAAAAACTTACTAAGAAAAGACCGGATGATATTAGTATTTTCAGAAGTAGCAGTTATAAAGTTCATAATTTAGTTTGTTACTAAGGGAATCTAGTTGAGATATACAGTCCCCAACAAAGCCCCTGCATTCTCACAGCTTCAGAAAACTGAGTTTCCAAACCACACTGGGGTCATTTTTAGGGTGCAGATTGAACTGTCACAGAATATCTGATTTTTTAAGTCACTGAAAGCATGAGACTGGTAGAGCATGACAACTGACAATGGGAACCAGCGTTTGACGACTCAGGTTTTAATTTTGACCTTTCCATTTGTGCAGTATGTGACTTTGGGCAAGTTACTTATAACTTCTGTATTTATCAAATGGTTATCTGCTAATGTGAGGACTTATTGAGTTAATGTCCATAAAACTTTTAGAACAGAACCAAGCATGTAAACATTCAGCAAGTATTGACTCTTACAAATTTATTTTGGTTTGGTGGCAGGAGCATAAACTTTGAGTCAGGCAAACCAGGCTTTTAATTCACACTCTGGCTCTTTCTCTTGGGTGATCATTTAATTTCACCAAACTTGCTTCATCTTGTGTGAAATGTAGATAATAACATAGCAAGTTGGTGTGTGGCAGGGGCAGGAATGCCACTTAACGCATTAGCAGACTACAGGCCTTCTGATTTCTAGGACTTTAAATGTAGAAAAATTACCCAATGGGCCTGCTTTGGATATGATGGAGGAAGACGCAGGCAGAGAACTAAATAACTTTGCTTGATAAACAAAGAATTTTGAGTATCCCTGAGCTTGAGATGAATGCACCAAACCCCAGGTAGGAAAGGCATTCAGCAAAATAGTCAAAAGCCTGCAATAGTCTTAATATACAGTGTTGAGTTGTGTTACTTGTACCACAGAGGATCATTCCTTACCTTTTGACTAGAACATAAAAAAGGTTTACTACATAGTCATACATGGGTGATACTTTGGGGAGTGAAGAAATGGGGGTGATATGTTGATGGTATTATGTACAGCAGTGCAGCAGGAGGGAAAGCACATGTAGGGAGATGTGGGGAGAGGTGGGAGGCTTGGCCTGGGCAGAAAAACAGTGTGCAGTGAGGAAGACGTGGGGAGGAATAACAGGTTTCTCACACGTGTGCGAGATGGCAGTCAGGTATTTTTATTTTACGCTGATCCTAAAGGATAAAAACCAAAACCAACCAAACAAACAAACAAAAGAAATGAGGGCCAGTTGAAGAACCTAAGTGCCCTGACATTTGAGTAATACACTCAGCAGCATTCTTACAATTAGTGTTAATGGATGTAAACTTCTAGGACAAAGTAATCATTCTATAAATGATAACTATCATCATTCATCCTGTTGTTTCATATATTATTCAATGAATTCACATTGAACCCCAAAAAGCTGGACAAAGAGCAGCTGGTGTATGTGAGAGGCAGTGGAGCATACAGGATCATTCACTTCCCTGTGTGTGGGAGACTTACCTAACATCCCTTCTGCTGCTACACTTCTGGCCTCTGGTTCCTTTCTGCACAAGAAAACATACTCCCTGAAGAAACAGCATTGAGTCTCAGGAGTGCCAGGGCTAACATTCTTGGGGAGCACAGACACACTTGTGTGATTGTAACAGATTGTTCCTAAGTAATGTTCATGCTTCGGTGCACGTAGACTGAAAGTTTTAAAATTACTTCATTAATCAACTCAGTTAAGGTGGGGTGACTAGCGGTATTCTAAAAACAATTCAGTTATTTTCCCCATCATCCATTTTCCAGTAAGTGACTACCAAGATAGCTGGTGCACAAGAATAGGTAACGGTTTTGTTTTCCCCAAGATGTAGTCATTGCAATTATTTTTAGATGAAAGATTTGGAGCCAGAAGCACAGCTCACAATTATGGTGCCATGATTCCACAACCAGTTGTTTTGAGGAATTAACTCAACTATGAGAACTTTATAAAGTCGCCCCATTTTCTGGAAAAAAAAAATCAGCAGATAAAACTAAAAATAACAATTCCCATGATGTAAAGTACTATCTTTTGCAATCACCTCACATCTTTGCACTTCCACAAGCTTGCATGCCCCCTTCCCCTAGGCCCTCTCTTAGTCCTCAGCACTTACCTGCTCTACCAGCTCTTCACACTGGCTACCAGCTCTCTTTCAGGAAGCATTCTTAAAGACCCCAGACTGAGAATCTCCCCTTCCTCTGAGCTCATACCTTGATTTGAATTGTCTACAATCTTCCTTTTAACTCTTTATCCTCTCCTTTGAATTCTAGTTCATTTTCACATGTATTTCATAATTCCCATAGCTAAGGTTTGTACTATATAATAATTTCACATCACAAAAACAATTTATCAGAAATCAATATTATCAAAAATTTGAAAGAGAAAAGAAAGAAAATTATTCGCAATCTCAAAATCCTAGACACGAATTCTGTATACATCATTTTAGTGTTTCTAAACTTTCCTTCTATGCTTTTTTTTCCATTGATTTAATTCGAGTGGACAAGCACTTTTATATTTTGACTTTTATTTCAGAGAAAAATACTAACCCATGGTCTTGATTGATCAAATCTGAACACATTTCCATATTTCACTAGTTTTACATAAATGAAATATTACATATAAGGTTGGTGTCTCAGCATTCTTTTGCATTTCCAATTCCAAATCATTATTTGTTAAGTCTTTGATTATTAATAATGTTAAACTTTCCCCCCACAGCGTAGTTAATACGAAAGTACTCAGGTTCTAGAGGCAGATTGAACTACTTTTGAATTCCTGCTCTGCTACTTGCTAACCATGTCTTGTTGGACTTCGCTGTTTTTCTATATCTTCATCTACAAAATGGAGATAATAGTCATCCCTACTATTGTTCAGTGTAGCTCTGGCTGGTGTGGCTTAATTGGTTGGAACATTGTCCCATAAACCAAAAGGCGAGGGTTTGATTCCTGGTCAGGACACATACCTAGGTTGCAGGTTTGGTCCAAGTCTGGCAAGTACAAGAGGCAACTGGTTGATGTTTCTACCTCACATCATTGTTTCTTTTGTTCATGCTCTCTCTCTCTCTGTCTCCCTTCTCCTTTCTCAAAAATCAATAAGCATTGTCTTTGGGTGAGAATAAAAAAAAAATCAAATTAATGAGACAATGCAGGTAATACTCTCAGCACAGTGCACAGACTCAATATCTTTCATTACCCTAAATTCTCTTTTTTTGCCCTTTGTCCTCTTAAAATATATCTGATAACTTAAAACTTGTGAAACACTTTATCAAACATGATTGCATTTATTCCTCACAATCACTTTATGAGATAGTACTGCAATGATCCCCTTTAATATGTAAAGAAACTAAGGTCAAGGGGCCCACAGCCAGCAGGGAGTAGACCTGTGTTTGAACGCAAGTCTCTGGTGCCCACACCACACATTTAGCTTGTATTTGCTGTGGCCCGTCACCTCTGAAACTTGTCATTTCATGACACAATATCATGGGTCGAGGGTGTAGGTTTAGCAGTGTTCTTTAATATATTTACTGTAAATAGTTCCTAGTTTCTTTCTTATTTGTACTTGTTTTTCTTCTCTATAGCTTGAATATCCTATATGGAATATTTACTGCTTTTATAAAACTGGGTATACTCTTAAGTTTAACAATGTTTCCAATAATAATTATATTTATGTTGTTAGAGATTTAAAATCTCTAAGCTTGGCATTACTTTTTTCTAAAAAAGTAATTACTAAATTCTTTAGTAATTATTGTACCCAAATTTTAGCCCATTCATACATTAATAATAAATATTTCAACTTAAATAACTCACTAATGACCCTGATTATTTATTACCAGTTAATGTTGAATAAGATTATTTTTATAATTTATAAAAATTAATTAGAAAACTGAAAAATAGTTAGCCTTATTATTCAGCATATTTATAAACCATATTTCACACCCTTATTTTTTAAAATTTTCAAGGCATAAGAAAAAAGTATTCTGGATATAGACTATAATATACTCTTGCATGCATTAATAGGATAAATTAATAAATATTTATTTTGTTTACAGAAATTTTAAACTATATGAAAATTTCAAGATGGCATTTCATTTTTTTCTCAGTTTATCAACACTCACTTTTTTCTTTAAAAAGTCTGACATCTTTCACAGTAAGGGACATTCTCCTTATCATACATAGTAAGAAACCAGTTTCAGAGAACGCAGAAGGGGTGGGAGTTCAAGAGGCAATTTCAGACCACATAACCAAGCCCCAGGGCAGGGTGAAAGGAGGAGTGTTTCCTGGACACTGAAGGACCAGGGAGCCTCTCAAGATTCAGGGAAAGTG
This sequence comes from Noctilio leporinus, assembly GCA_004026585.1. Taxonomy (NCBI): domain Eukaryota; kingdom Metazoa; phylum Chordata; class Mammalia; order Chiroptera; family Noctilionidae; genus Noctilio; species Noctilio leporinus. The sequence continues at coordinate 127,048 of PVIW01002602.1, forward strand.
TGAGTTAAGGAACACACAATATTGCAAAGGCTACTTAGTGAAATACATGCTAAAGTATTTAGAAAAGATCAATATCGGTCCACTAAAGCCTAAATCCAGTGTTTGTTCTGGCTTAATTTCAATAGGAGCATAATCTGGTTCTTTTTTCTTCCAGAAAGCACAGAGTTCAGGTTTAGTGGCAGGAAGGTCACTGCGAGTCTATAAAAACCGTCCCTTTATGAAGACAGTCTGCCCCTCACCTGGTAGTGTGCCAATCCACCCAGCTACTCACTGTAGCAACACTCGGGGTCGGCCTTCTGCCAGTATCTGAGAAGGGATCCGGGCAGTGAGCCTCCCGTGGCCCTCCCTTGAGGCCCTCCTGAGCGGACACCTTCTCAGAGACACCGGTGGTCCGTGCCCGCCGCTGAAAGCCCCCTTGCTGTCTATGAAGTCTACCTCCTAACAGAAGTTGTATTAGCAGGAGAACGCCCACATGTCCCAAAACATCTTAAGAAAATTCATCATAACTTCGTGGATGAAAAGGCAACAGCAACACAACGGTGCCTGGTACTGGCTTCCTGCCTAGCAGGTAGGTACTTAGAGTAACTACCTTGACCCTGGAAACACATTGCAGATGCATGCTCTCTCATCTGCTACCTATGTTATTTCCTCTAAGAAATTTTAAGCAATCTGTTAAAAAATAATATAGGGGAATATGAAAAAAAAATAATTATGTAATAAAACCCCAACTCAAAACCAGGGCATAAGTGGCATTGCTTCAATTTTCTCCAAACAGCTTCAGGCAGCAGTCTCAGGAGTTGGATGAATTCAGGGGCCATTTCAGGGCTTGCTGGGTGGGATTAGATGTTCCAGCCTGCACTGTTCTCCTAAGCCTGCCTTGATCTGAAATTTAGCCCTTGGGGCCGGGCCAGAACCAGACTGACGTCCAAGGGTGAGCAAAGAATGCAGCAGCGTCCAGGCGACTGCTGTGCAGAATGCTCTACATAAAGCCTTTTCGCACTGTCCTCCCCTAATACTGATCAAATGTCCCCACACCCCTTCATCTCCCTTAGTGTAACCAAAAGTCCCCCCTGTTGAAATCATATACCTTTTTAAACTGTGAAAATAAATGTTAATTGTTATCTCTTATTTTTTGGTCTCAATCGAAAAGGTTATCTTTCAGCAATCTTTCGAAGTATAAGTACCCTGCCCAATTTCACCAAGGTTAAAGTTTGCTCCTTAACTTCATTAGGAAGTTATATGTAATGGAAAAAAATAAAGTACTTAGTCAATATCAAGACCAATTAATATAAATATTTGCATAATATTCCAAATAGGAGAATGGCATAAATAAATGTATGTCATCTAACTATTTATATCTTTGTAACTTATTTATTCAAAATACATGTGTGAAGAGTGAAAATTTAATTGTTGATATTTTGTGCATTGTTAATTCATTCTCTGAGAATTTATATTCTCAGTGAGAATTTATGATGCTAAATGTATGTGATATTTAAGTGGCTTTCTGGTGCTTTCATTGCAGTTCAATAATTGGTGATTCACAGTACACAGAACATTAGAAAACAAAAGCCTCAATTACTGTAATGAAAATATAAATTAGTTGTTCCACTAGATTTTAAAAAAATTTTAAGTCTTACCAGGTTTGTAAGAAAAGTCTGTGAGATGCTATTCTTTCTGACTTCAATTTTAGGTAACATGTTAAAAATAGATTCCCCTAACATTATAAAATATAAGAAATATTTTAAAAACATCTTGTCTGTGGCTCAAAGTAGAGAAAAAAAAGACTAATTTAAATTAGTTATTTTAAATTAATTTAGTCTAGATATTTCCAAATATGAGGGGATCCCTTTTGTTTTCAGGTACATTTTAAAAAATGTTTGGGGCAGTTTAATATGTTAAAATTTTGAGGTATTAATGAAATAGTGAAATGTCCACACAGTATTAGTTTACTTGTATTAAATATACTAATTTAGATGTTTCTTTTCCACTGTTATAGTTAACATACATTTGAAATCACTACCATATAATTATTGCACTGCATTTACAAGTTATCTTTTAATAGGCCATTTAAAAAAATGCTGATTTCAGATCTCACAGACTGTGTAAGGCTAAATGACTTCTCCCATCAATGTGTTGTTGATCAAAATAAAGTAAGAGGGTGGCCCATTAGTATGAGACACCATAGGAATGGACCGCACAGTGACTTCATCTTTTCTGAGAGGTAATTTGGATTAAAACACGTAAACAACTCTCACCTTAAAATATACATGTATGATTACACAATGGAATTTCAGAAACTATGAAGGATTTAAGTGAACGGAGCCCTACTTAGGTATTTACTAAATAAATAAATAAATAATATTTTTACAATGTCTTTTGTTTGTTAATATGTATGCTTTTACAAGCAGGAAAAAAACCCACAAGAAATACATTCCCCTGCAAACCTGAAAAATTGTAGCTAGATGTGTCATGCTTTCTGAATATATTATAATACTTGTTAAAAATTCCTGACATCCATTGAAATTTTAGCAAAAAGTTCCCGATCCTTAAATTAGCCTGGATCACTTCAGAGATTGTTTTAGTGCTATTAACTCTATTTGCGGTTCCAAAGACCCCTATGTTCTGACATTGTGTAAGCAATATGGCAAAATTTCTTTCAAATGAAAATCTGCCAAAGTTATTGAATAGAATTCTACCTAGAAGAAAGAAAATGACTATAAAAACTATTTTAATGTTTTAAAATTATTTGGATAGTGAAGTTGTAACCAATTAATTACTCTTATGTAATTAATTAAAATCCTGTTGACCTCAATGAAGTCAACAAGTTTCATAGGCTCTAAGTACTTTGGATAGTGGCAGACTTTTCTAATTAGGGTGGCAGCTGTCAGAACCACCAGTCAGGACTATTAAGGACTATTACTAATCTATACTAGTGGATAGTTTCAGTTCACGTTGCTATGTGCTGATTTCCTGGTAACCCATGCTTGGTTTTCTGTCCTCAGAAACATTTTCATCATGTTCTACAGAACCTCCACTTTCCTATTAAAAACAAACAAATAGATGAAAACTCAACTTCTTTATCTTCACAGATTGTTCTTTATCTTCTTTATCTTCACAGTTGGGTTCTCTGGGAAGCAGATGCTAAAATGGAGTTAGGAATGCAGTAAGTTTATTGGAGGCTAACATCTGTGAAACATGAAAGGGGCAAGGTATCAGATGGAAATGAAAGGCTCAGACCACCATGCAGATATGACAAGGTCTCAATCACCACAGTGGTGAGCTAGAGAAAAGCCTGATGATGAGGAAGTTCTGTACTGGCAAGAATGGTGCACCCCACTGGTCTCTGCCGTGCTTAGTCATTGCCTGGGGCTATAGAGGAAAAGTTCTATTCAAACGCTGAGGCAGACCCCACAGGTGCTAACTATCAGCTGGAGGCTGTCAGGCAACTGCTGTCTTTGCAGCTGATCGTCAAGGTCTTTCCGGAAAGAAGATCAGGGAGATGCAACTCTAATGCTGCCTCATAAATTAATTCCTCCACTGCCTCACCTCTGAAATCTTAAACACCAACACCCTACTGCCTTGTCTTTCCACCATTCACTCCCTTGCTCTCATATCTGTTCTTTGATTTCATGTGAAACTTCTACTCTCTTATTTCCTCAACCTTTCAACATTTCAGCCCTCTGTTTTACTGTTTTCTCCAGATAGGCTAGCCTCCTCATTGCATCAGTTCCCCAGCCAATATCCATAAATTCCTCACCCCTTTGTCCCAAGTGCCCACATAGCACAACCCTGTTTATTTATCTGCCCAAATTGCTAGCTGCAGCTTAAGAAAAATCATCCAACATTACAGATTAATGTCACATGATTTTCTATCTTAGCTGAACCCTAAACATGGTACAGAATTCCTATAATTAGGTACTTTCTTTTCACGTGGATCTGAAGAAACATTATTTTATGTTTTGCAACATATTAAAGAGCATGATGGGAAAAATATGGCCTTTGGGGCCGTATGGATTAAATTTGAATTCTAGCTCTTTACGGCCTATAAGGCCTTACTTAAACTTCTCTGGGTCTTCTTTCTCAATCTTTAAATTGGAGCTAATGTTAACTATTGATGACAGATTGTTTTGAGGATCACAGAAAATGTGTAACTTGTTTAACTGCTACTTACTGTGCTCTATTGAAAATTCACATTTCCACTGAGTACATCTCAATCCAATTCCATAAGTTTTGGGCAATTTTAATTTATTTCAACAATCCTCTTCTCCAGTATTGCAGGTTAGATAAGAGACTCTGTGTGTGTGTGTGCGTGTGTGCGCGTAGTGGAGGTACGATGGGCTTTCTTAAACTCTACACTGTACTCTTTCCACTTTCCCTCTGGTGCCTGAAGGGAAGACAGGCAGAAAAAATATTGCCTCTTTATACATTGTTAAGAGCTGTCCTCTTTCATTATAAATGACCTTGCATCTTTTCTATAGGCTCAGTATGATCAGGTAGTGACCATAGTAAATTCCACTGATGAAAACATCAGTCCTAAGCAGTTCCAGTAAACATTGATGGTCCCTTGGAAGACTCTGGCTGAATTCCATTCCTTCCAGACTCACCTCTTACCCAAAGGACTGATCCATGATTCAGCGGTCCATATCTTACCCATTTTTGCATTGGCTATTGCAACCCAACTCTGGAGCCAAAGGTGAAGGTGGAATTCATTTTCTGTATCTCCCAGGAATCAGGGACCTGAGATGAGGTGTCCTTGCCTGCTTGGTCTGGCCATACATACCTCCTGGCTATCCTAATCTTCCTTCCTCTAATTTGGTAGTGCCAGGCAGGACAGGAAACCCAGTAGCTAAGCAGACATCCACAGGGAGTGTTCAGGGAGTCACGGTCAGAATGAAGGCATTGATGAACGTGGCCCTAAAGAATTTAGTAAATATTGCTCAAGGATGTACCATTTAACCACAATCCCTGGGCTAATTAGTAACTCCAAAAGGTCAGGATAAATTGTCAATCAGTATTTAACTCCATTCTGATACATGCATACATGCATACAAAGCATCATCCATATTTGACCTGGGTGAGGTGTAACAGAGCTCCATTTCTATGTCTGTAAAACCAATATAGGGTGCACACTTGCATTGTTCTAGGGACTACTTATTTAGTCCCCACAACAATTTTATGAGGTATTTACTATTTTAATTCCCCAATTGCAAATGAGGAAATTGAGCCACAGAAGGGTTCAATAACCTATATGTCTTCCATTCATCTTTGCAGAGTTGAATGTTTCTGTTAGAAATCCAATTAAGATTTTCAAATCCATCATCAAAAGACATAGTTTCTTAGTTTTATTTTTTCATTATTAGAAATGATTACTTGAGATTATAACAACCCATTATAAACTGCTTCACTTATGATCTGGAAGAGGCTATATATAATGGTCCTTGTTATAACCTTGATACAACAGAATTATCTGTTCCTTGGAATTTTTAGGCTTCATTTCTAAATCTGTTTCTATCAAATGGCAATTGTCCTTTAGGAATTATTTTAATCTTTATGGGTTTATTTTGCTACATTTGGTTGGTTTTGGTGTTTTTGTAAACATTAACTTCTCATAAGATTACCTCATATAATACACAAGATTTTCTTCTAATTTTGAAATATTACTTTTATTTATTGTTATGTCACTCTAGGTCTGGTTGTTGCTTGCTCAATATAATGAATTTACATAAGAAAAATAAATACATATAAGTTCAGCTTAATCAATTCAGAGATTCATATTCAAAGGATTTAAGATTTATGAATGGAACATTTTTCATTTTTAATAATCTTTTTTTTTAAAGGTTTTATTCATTATTTTTAGAGAGAAGGGCAGGGAGGGAGGACGAAAGGGAGAGAACCATCATTGTATGGTTGCCTTTCACCTGCCTCCAGCTAAGAACCTGTCTGGAGACCTGGCTTGCAACCTGGCTATGTGCCCTGACTGGGAAATTGAACCAGCAACCTTTGGGTTCCTAGGCCAGCGCCAATCCACTGAGCCACACCAGCCAGGGCTAATAATCTCTTTGAATGCAATATTTTAAATAAAGAGTTTAATATGGTTTGATATTAAGAATGGTGTTTTTAGTACTATTTTCCTCTTCATGACCTATTTTATATTTTTAAAAAGTTCCTTCACAAAACATCATGTGAATTTCACACAACCAAATTTATATACATAAACACAAATACAGTCATGGTTTTCATTACTTGTATTATTTCTGCTTACAAGAATAATTATCAAAATACTAAAGTTCAATTATAAATGCCTTTGCTTGTGAGATTCTCCTTATGGTCTTTATGGTTACAACAAAATAAAAATATGCCAGCTTGCAACATCAGGTTTAGTAATGGTTAGAATAAGAAGTCCTTAAGCTCTAGATCTTGTGCTATGATAAATTTTAATCATCCTGAGAACCGTGGATACTGGGTGTATTATGGATGTGTGGAAAACTAATAAATAGATCAGTATATACTCAGAATCCGTATGTTTAAAAAAATGGATGGTTACAGTTTATTTCATATACTTAATATTTTCACTTAGTGTTTCAGTTATTTTAATTGTATTAGATCTCTATCCTCCCAAGTTTAATTATAGGAAGACAAAAATATTTATCTTTGGTGCCAACTGCAAAAATAGCAACATGTTTTTACTATTTGCTTTTACTCTGTCACACAGTCTTAACTTCATACATACTTTTTTTGTGTGTGTAGTAGTAGCATGCCCTTCACATTCATAAAAACATCTAGAAAACTGGAGTAAACAGTTAAAAAAAATACTGTTTAGGATTGAGTGGCAGTTGGCAAAGTTTTAGAATAATAAATAAGTACCTACTAAATTGACAAAGGACCAGGTTATATTTGGTATTTAATAAATGTATGTAACATGAGATTAAGGTAACTATAAATCATGAAGAAAAGGATGATTTAACGTTCAGTTGACCCTTGAGCAACTGACTCCCATGCAGTAGAAAATCCAGGTATAACTTTTGACTTCCCAGTCATCCCTCTGTACCCACTGGAGATTGTTCCAGGACCCCAGTGGATACTAATATCTGCAGATGCTCATGACTCTTATATGGTATAAAATTGCGCAGAACAATGCATACAGTCAGCAACCCCCATCCATGAATATACAACTGCAGATGGAAAATATTGTTCTTGGTCTGCAGTTGGTTGAATTTGCAGATATGAAAACCCTGGGGATACAGTTCAAACCCATGTAGTCCTATAGCTTCTGTAAATTCTTTTTGAAACAATTTTCAGTTTTTAAACTTGTACTATTTAAGTGCCATGTTAATGAGCTAATGAACATTTGAATGAGGAAAAGAAACCAATCACATTCTTCTTTTATGTTTCCGTCAGTTTCTATTCTCAGAAACAGTTGACTCTTGGACAACTGCTCATGATTTGAAGAACTAAGTAGAACTTTACCAGAGGGAGACCACATGTAAAACTACAACATAAATAAATCACACCCTAGATGTGTAAGTGGTAGATTATAAACCTAAATGTAATCTAACCTCTAAACGTCTGAAGCAGAATTTCCCAATTATAGGATGTTCAAAGACAAATATAAGGCCTTTGTTAGCAAACTTCCAAAACAGGTAAAATCCTCACTGGACTCAAGGCCTATTGAACAGAGGGGTTTATTACCCTTTGATTTATCGGACAAGCACAGAGCCCACCTCCTACAGTGCTCAACTAATATTTATTAAATTAACTATTGTGTATCTAAATGTTAGGGGGATCATAATATTGCCAATGAGAACATTTGAAAGTGCTTGCACCCTTCTCGGGGTACGTGATCCTGCGCTCCGGATTCAGGTGAAGGGTGCGGCGACCAGGTGCAGGAACATGATTGGTCAAGCAAGTTACTCTCCCATTACATACCCTGGTGCCATCTCGACTCCCTTTTGGTTGTTTATACGAAAGCGTGGGCTACTAAGATTAAAATTTCCCGCCTTTCCCTGAACCTTCCCGTACGAAGAACCTTTTGGTCTTTTTCCGTGTCTGCTTTTAACTGCGCTTACCCCGATGTGGTAACTATTTTGTTACCTGTCTCCACCCCCGTCCCCCAAAGAATTTGCGAGGTGAAGAAAACGACATCTTTGCATCCCTCCAAGTGACCTATAAACGATGTTTGTGTAATGCACCACGATGACTTTAATCCCAATCCCAGATGAGTCTGGGCATCCCTCAACACCTTCCAGACCTAGCGGCAGTTGTGCTGCGAAGGCAGGTCTCCCAGGTCTCTTTCGAGAAGTGCCCCGCAGGGCCTCAGGGATTACCCAAGGGAAGCGGTTACTGAAAGATGGGTTGCGAGGCCACGTTGCCGCCTTCTTCTCATATCGTCGGGCGAGGAGGTGGGGAAGGAAGGATGCAGCTAGTTGGTTTGGCTCAACCCTCTGCGGACCACAGAGCAGAAGACAGGGAGTAGCGGCAGCGACCCTGGCGCAGTCCCCGCCCCCCGCGCCGCGCACGCTTTAAATTAGCGCCCGAGGCCCCGCCCCCGCCCCGCCCCGCCCCCACCCCGCCCCGCCCCGCTGCAGCTGAACCTTCGCTCGCCGCCGCTGAACCGAGGCTCAGCCCGGAACCCAGGCGTGGTGGTCGCGGAGCCGCCACTTCCCGGCTCGGACCTCAGCCTGGCCGGCTCGGCTATGGCAGCCGCCGCCGCCGCCTCCGTAGCCGCCGCCGCAGTGGCGGCGGATCTGGCTCCTGCGCTCTCCGCTCGTCGCTGAGCAGCCGTTAACCAGCCCGCCCTACGCCGGTGCCGCCGCGGCCCACGCTTCGCACAAGTTTCCGCCGCCGGAGGAGCAGGAGGCGAAGACAGGAGGGCGGCCGTGGGGAGTCAGGAGTCCCCAGCCCACCCAGCCCTCCCGCCCGCGATGTGGGGGCGCTTCCTGGCCCTGGAGGCCGGCGGCCGGGACAGCCCGGGCAGAGCCCGCAGCTTCCCAGCGGGTAAGTAACGGGACAGCCCCGTGGCTGGGCTCCGGGTCGCGGCCGACCGCTGCGCGTCGGGACCCCGCTGCCGCCCCCCTCGCCCCCCAGGCCTGGCTCCCCCTTGCCGTCACCCCGACGCCGCCGCGCGGTCGGCCGCCCGCCGCGTTTCCTCCGGGCTGCCGACACCCGGACTCCCCGGGCTGACGTCTGGCGGGCCGCGTTCCGGGCCCAGTTCGCCCGCATCGCGGCCCCCCAGCCCCAACTTAAAGCTCCTCTGGGCCTCCTCGAGTTGGGCTTTCTTGTCCATCCGCCTCCCTCTCCCTCCTGCGGTCTGTGGTGGACGTGGATAACGGGTTTTGGGGACCCGAGAGGGAAGGGCGCTGCGGCGGCGGCGTGTTGGGGCGCACCTCGGTGGGCCGCGGTCCTGCCGCCGCCGGCGCGTTGGGGCGCGTTTGCTGGAGGGAGGAGGCTGCTGCTGATGCCGACGCTGCCAAGTGACCCCCCCCAGGGCACTCCAGCCTCGCAGTGAGACCTGGTCACCTCTGCGCTCTCCTCTCCGGAGTTCAGGGAGCCAGTCCATCTTTGAGCAGCGAGGGTGTTAACCCATTGGCAACCCTTTAGCTTCTCCCTTTCCCCTTCAAGGAAATTTTGGGGTTTGCCGCTTCGGGTGTAAGGAGGGAGCTGTTTATGTCTGACAGCCATTTCATGCCCGCATCACTCAGAAGTTGTGTAGGAGCCACCAAATTTGGGTAAATCGAACCCCAATTTCGGATGAAAAATAAGGTTAGGGTAGGTAGTGTGTGACAAGTTGTTTGATGTTGACAGTTCCTCTAGGCTCTTAAATCCTAGTTGGATTTTGAACCCCTTCGCGAAGCTGCAAGTTATATGAACCCTTTATCCAGAAAAAAGTAATATGCAGATAAAATTTTTCCTACTATTATAGGTGGTTCAGGGACTCCTATTAAGTAACCTTGTTGCATCAGATATTTTGGCTCGACTTGTGTAACTGATATTTTTGTATACATTTTTCAAAGCTATTTTCAAAACAAAAAAGCAGAAGCAGCAATTGGAAGTTTTTTTTTTTTCCTGGTAGTATTTTCTGCTGTTTAAAAACTATCATATAAACTCAGATTGTTAATTAAAATGTCAAGTAATGGAATTCTGTAACAAATAGAAATTATATATATATTCAAGGTGTACAACTTAATGTTTTCATGTGTATACATTGTGAAATAATTTACACAATCAAACTAGTTAACATATGCATCATATCAGTTACCTTTTCGTTTTGTAGGATGGAATGGGGTGCGAGGTGAGAACACTTAAGAGCTGACCTCTTAGCACATGTCACCCTTAAAAAACAGTATTAACTATAGTCACCATGTTGTGTATTATACCTAAAGATATGTACATGTTAAGACCCAGGGTTAGATTTGAAATAATTTTGTTCAATATGGTCATGCAACACTTTTAACAATTATAGTAAAAAATATAAGTAGGGAATCATTTTCTCTAAAATGTATAGTATTTGTCCTAAGAAGAGGAGACAGCAGTTGAAAGGTTTCTGATGCTTACAGAGTGTTTACAAAAGTAAGTTCAGTGAGTGAGAAGGCATTTCTTTATCCCTAAGGGGCTAGAGGGAGTGGTTTCAATTATCTGTACAGGTCAAAAGCCATCTGTAATGTCTTTGTAATTTAACCATTTAAAATTTATTTGTAATATTAATATGTTTGAAGGAATAATATCCAAGAATAGTATAAATTTTTGCATTGTTATATTTGTGAGATAGAAAACATCATAGTGCTTAGAAGATAAGTAACTGAAGCCTTGAGGTTATATCATGGTCTCTAAATCTTTGCTGTGGCAAAGGATCTAGTGGAAGAAGATACTTTATAAATATGACCTAAGTTTAAGGAATTTGGACAGTATTTCTTTACAAAGCATATATTTTATCTTAGCTTTAATAGTGGTAAACTGTTGGTGAGTCAGGACTTGCCTTTCCAATAAGAATTTTCAGTTCTATACTGATAATTACTTTTACAGTAATAGGGATGAAATAATTTGCTATGTTCCTTTCTTCTCTTCTTAAGCAGATATTTAAAAATATTTTAATTTAGTTTTAAAAAGTTATACATTATATGAAAACCTTTGTGTGGTTTCTTTAGCAAATGAACAGATGGTGAAGGTCAAGATAATGACCTCTGAATTGATTCATGTGGGTTTTTTTTTTTTCCTTTTTGAGAATTAGAAGAAAATTCATATTTAAAAAATGTTGTTAAGTGTATCTTTTGATTTTGGAGCTTTTCTGAAAACAAAGGGACCAGTATCCTAACTGAATGTGTCAGTCATCATTTTGGTCCTGAAGGCCAGTGTGAAGACAGGGATAAATAAGTAAATCATTTCTGATATTTAAATGAGTTTATCTCAATATGTGGGTTAATTATAGGTGTCCTAGAACTGCTTTGTTTATATGTATATATATATATAACTAGACTAAAGGGAAAATCAAAAGTAATACAGAACCAGTGTTCTAAAAAATTGGAAGAAATTTTTAGGTAATGGCAGTAAAAACAAATAGGAATTATATATAACATCTGTGGTTTGGAAAATACTGAACTTTTAACCTTTGCTTTAGGATTTAATTTTGTTTTGCCTTTGCCAACAGTTTTTCGGCTTATAGAATAACTATTATAAATGAAAATAAGGTAATTATTTTATTATTTTTGCGCACCCTCCTACCCTTATTTTTTTTTCTATTGGTTTGGCAAGTGTAGTTAGAAAGCTAATTTTAAATAGGACATGTGGTATACCTTTATGCATTTGGTTGAGTGTTTGAGAATACCCTATTATTCAAAATGTATAATAATTTCAAAGTTGTATGAAGGATAAATGTATTTCCTTTGGGGGTTAAATATCTAGTATATACTGATACTTTGCATACTTATACCTAGTTATATTGAATTTGTTCCTTTTTATAAATCATGCTTTAAAAATATTAATATATTCAACCTTAAATCATTTGGAGGTAGGATATGCTGGTTTAAAGTATGCTAAAAGTAAAATGTTATAGAAAACACATGGTCTGAGGAAATGTCACTTGTTTAGTGCCTTGAGCTTTTTAAATCTTCCTAGTTGATGCATTGCCATAAAGTAACAGTGATGTCATAATGATAGTGGTAGTAACTGCTGTGATTACATCAAATACTACAGTTTCCTGCTCTGGTTCTGAATTAGGTAGACTTGAAAGTTCTATGGTAACAATGAAACTTAATTCTTTCTCATGAAGTCAAGTGGACATGTTCTTTTATAATAGGCATTGGTGCGTAAGGGGTCAAGGTCAATTTTAGTGATGACTTTTGTGAAATGAGCTTGATTAGTAACTGAAACTCTATCACTTATTGGCCTGAATGATGCTGGTAAATTGAGTCCAGGCAATAAATGTGAGTTGACAGCCTCTTTTATCATGTTGTGAATATTTCTGTATGTTGGGAGCAGAAAGGCTTTACAGAATGATGATTTTTCTGAGTGGATGAAATATACTGTGTGTGTACTTGGAAAAAAGATGATGTGAAGGTTCCTAGGTAGTATTTTATTGAGTGGTAGCTTAATTACTTTCCTCAAATTGTGTATTAAAAAAATGAAGAATGGGGTCATTTTACAACTTTTAAAGCTACAGTAAAATAGTAATTATTATGACTAAGGATATTCATATTTTACACTGATAAAATGATATTCTGAAAAGTGGAATTTTTTGTATAAAGTTATTTATTTTAAGAATGAGAGTGATCACCATAAAAAGGATATTAAATTGCTCTTTATACTTATGTTTTACTTGTACTTTCTAGTTTTCTTTAATTAAAAAAATCCATTGTTATATAGCATAGTGCTGTTACTTGAGCACTTGATAAATGTTTGTGAGTGGTAGGCATGGTACTGGACTCTAAGGATATATCATTGAACAAGAAAGATAAGGTCCCAGGTCTGAGGAAGCTTATATTCTAGTGGGGATGTTCCTCTGTAAGTAAACTAATAACAAGATAATTCAGCTAGTGTAAGTACTACCAAGAAAAGGAAACAAGGTGAGGTGGAAGAGGATGTGTAGAGAAGCCTGCTTTGGGTAGGCTGGTCAGGGAAGGCCTCTCTGAGGAGGTAACACTGTACTGAGACGTGAGTGACGAAAAGGAGCCAAACATGAAGGGAAGGGCGTTTAGGCAGAACGGGTACAGGAACAGCTCCATGATGGGAGCTTGGGGACTTTGAGGAATGCCAAAGCCAGAGAGTCTGAAACAATAAGCAGGGGTGTGAGGGGATGGAGGCCTGATGATGGAGGTATTGTATGAAGTTTGGGCTCTATGCTATCTGATGAGAAACTAACTGTGAACCGGTAGAGGAGATGACTGTTTGTTCTTCCATTCAGTGCACATTGTGTACCTACTACAAGATAGACATTATTTTATATACTCGGGGAATGAAGAAGACATTTCTTATCCTTGGTGCTTATAGATCTTGTCTGGCTTGTTGTTGCTGCTGAAGAAATTGTGGAGGGGTACAGGAAAGAATAGCAGAAGAGAAGCAGGCTAATCGGTCATTGTAGTAATTAGGGTGAGAGATGATGGCTTGGATTAGAGTGGTCCGATTGGATCTGGAGAGAAGAGAATAGGTGTGGAATATATTTGAGAAATAAAGCTGACAGAATTTACTGATAGTTTGGAGGTAGCAAAGGTGGTATCTCAGTTCTGGCTTCAGTAATTATAACGGATGGTGTTGTCATTTCCTGAGGTGGGGAAGAGTGTGAGGAAAATAAGTGGAACCAAGAATCTATTCTGGCCATGTGAAGTTTGAGAATCACTTTTAGAGGTTCATGTAAGGGTTGAGTAGGAAGTCAGGTATACAAGTCTTGAGCTCAGCAGGGAGATGGGAAAGATGGAGGCAAGAATGTTGAATTACCTGTGTATATTTGGTGTTTAAAGGCAATCACATGGAAAAGGTGTAGAGGAGATAGCAGAGGCTGTAGATAAGACAGCAGAGGCTGTAGATAAGACAGCAGAGGATCAAACTGTGGGGCACTTAATGTTCTGGTCAGGTAGAGGAAGAGGAACCATCCTAAGAGATGAGTAAAAGCCAGTGAGGTAAGAGTAAAACCCAAAGAGTGTGGTGTTCCAGCAGAGAGGAGACGGGTGAAAGAAGGAGTGATCACCAAAGTCTTATGCTTCCAAAAGGCCATGGAAGATATTAGAAGAGAGTGGATCAATCCTGTGGCCAGTTTCAGTGAGAGACTCGTAAAAGTTTAAAACTGGCAGAAATTAGAGATCCTCTCATCCAGTCATCTTACTTTATTGTGTAGAGATTGATGTTTAAGTGCTTAATACATGTTTCAGTTCAGACATTGCTTTCCCCTTACTACTTCTTAAACTAGAGAGACCAGATGTCTGGGTTTGCTGGGGACACTCAGCTTTAAAACTAGGGCAGGTGCCTCCTGGGATGCCTTCTATGGAACAGTGGCTGACCTTGACCAGAGAACTCTGTCCAGGGGATCTGAATTAGTGTAAATGTTTCTTCCCATCAGAATAGAAGATTTCCTCTGTCAGAGGACCAGACTTTAGCATTTAGTCTTATTTCATGTTTTGGCTTGAGAATTCGTCTCAAAATAGTATCGATTTCCCTTTTTATCTGAAAGAAGAGCATTCTTTGTAAGCAAAAATGGCATAAAGCAGCAAGGTTATTGCCATTAATTTATATGGGAAAATTGTTGTGTGTCCCCAAGCCCCCAAAATAACCTGCCAAACCATACCAAATAACACGTAGAACCTAAAATAACATAACATACAGTGAAAGTAGTGCCATTCTCATCATACAAGGTATGCATTGCCTTTATAATGGCTTGCTTACTGCAGCAGAAACACTGAAAGTGTTTTTGGTTTTCAGCTTTTTTTGTTTGTAAAAGCAATATCCTTTTCAGATTTCTTTTTGTTATAGAAAACAGGTACATAAAGCAAACTTGAAAAGCAGGGGTCACCTGTACTTTTATGACTATTCTTGCTGCTTTTGTGATAAATTGTTTTAATACTTCATTAGGTAATGCTAATAGTTTAAATGGATGAGTCCAAATTGAAAGAAAATGAATTTAAGATCAGGAACTTTGTTTTATGTCCTCTTTACATAGATGTCTAGTAAATAAATTTGATTGATTTATTATTGCCACTATTGAAGTTCAGGGTTCTGAAATGAACTATAGTGTTTATTTATCCTTCTGGAAGATAATTGGATGAAAGATTTTGACTACATTTCATACAAAGTTCTCTATGGAGTGGTTATATATTACTCTTGTAGAGGCAGAGATTGTACGTTTATTGATTGTGAGAAATTTGTCCTGCTTTGCCATGACATTACTGAAGCTTTTCTGAAGCCTTTTCATTGATACCGAGCATTCCATTTCATTTTAGGGATAATGTACTGAAAGGTTTGACTAGAAATTAAGTTCTTCAATATTGAGGAGATAGTTATAAATTTCCGTAACTTATTTTGGAGTGTTAGTTTTAAAACACTCCAAAATAAGTTGAAATTTAGACTGCTGTTTGTTCCCGTGTGTAAAAATTAACTCAAATATATCAGAGGCCTAAATATAAGACCTGAGACAATAAACTACATAGAAGAAAACATAAGGAATTAACTTAATGGATGTTGGTCTTAAGGAAGGTTTTGTAAATTTGACCCTAAAGGCAAAGGAAATAAAAGCAAAAATAAATGAATGGGTCTATATTCTGCAGAGTGAAAGGAACCACCAACAAAGCAAAAAGGCAACCAATTAAACAGGAGAATATACTTGCATACAATAGCTCCAAAAATGGATTAATATCGAAAAATACAAAGAATTCATACTATCAACACCAAAGAAACAAATAATCCAGTTAAAAATGGGCAAAGGACCTTAACAGATACTTCTCCCAAAAAGACATACAAATAGCCAACAGATGTATGAAAAGATGCTCAACTTCACTAGCTATTAGGGAAATGCAAATCAGAACTGTAACAAGACACCACCTCACACCTGTTAGAATGATTGTTGTTAACAAGGTAAGTAATGACAAGTGTTGGAGAGGTTGGAGAGAAAAAGGAACCCTCATTCACTGCAGATGGGAATGTAAACTGGTACAACCACTATGGAAAACAGTATGAAGGTTCCTCAAAAAATTAAGAATAGAATTACCATACGATCCAGCAACCCCTCTTCGGGGTATCAAAATTTGAAAATGTTTACTTGCAAAGATGTGTGCACCCCTTTGTTTATTGCAATGTAATTCCTGGTGTCCATGAAATGGAAACAACTGAAATATCCTTCTATAGATGATTAGGTAAAGACGATATGGTACATACTCATATATACTATGGAATATATAATCAGCTATAAGAAAAGATGAAATACTGTCATTTGTGACAACATGGATGGATATTGAGAATATCATGCTAAGTAAAATAAGTCAGACAGTCAGGAACCATTATGACTTCCCTCATATATGGGATATAAAACTGAAAGCAATAAATGAACAAATAAATAAAAACTCATAGATATGGACAACATTATGGTGGTTATCAGCAGGAAAGGGGTGGGGTGATAGTAAAGGGTAAAGCGATTCAAATATAGTGATGGAAGATGATTTAACTTTGGCAGTGGGCACACAATTCAGTACAAAGATCATGTATCATGGAATTGAACACTTAAAACATGTGAGTATAATTTTATTAACCAATGTCACTTTATTGCATTTAATAAAAACTAAAATTTATAGTTTGACCTGTAAATGTATTATGTACAACTGAGACTCCTAATTTCAGAAAGTAAAATAGCTAATTGAGAAATACTTAGGCTACTCTGCTTCCTTTGGAGGTCAGTGGCTACATATATAAAAATAAAATGTATTAGGTCTAGCAACTTTTTAGGAAAATATATTTTTAGGAAAATATATATTTATTTTCCTAGATACTGATAATCTGTAGTTTTGGCATAATTCACTGCCATGTAGCATATTTTCTCTATTAGTTCATATAACTAAATAGTTATATTCAAAAGCAGAGGTAAACCCCTCTGGAATGCTACTTGATGTACTCCCTCATACTTCTGGTGGTTTTATTAAAAACGTAGTACGTAGTCGTTTTTCCTGTACCTTAATTTTCCAGTTTATAAACAGACAATGGCTATGAGAGACTAAATTAAATACATGGTTCTCATTCCACATAACTACAAAAATACTTTTTGAATAGAGCATTTCATGTAACCAGATGATAGTAGGACTCTCTGGCCTGTCACACACTGACATCAACAGGCATGTAAGTTTTTCATGGAAGCAGGTGATCTTTATCTCTCTTGGTTGCTATCCTAACCCTCTTGAGTTCCCTGTTTTATATTGTGAGTACTTGATGAATAGTTATTGGTTTGAATTCATACTTTTACTGTGAAAGGTGGACCACTTATTTATTCATCTGATTATTGTTCTTAATTGAGGTAAATGTAAACCTCGGCCTGAAGCCACCTTAGTTTAAAGCTCTTCCTTTTTTGGCCTGTCACACTGAACTCAACACACATGGAATGTTTTCATAGAAGTAGATAGATAGCTTCTTTTCATGTACCTGGTGACCATTTTTATGTTTTAAAAAAAACATAGCTGTTCAAAACCTCCGCCTGTTTTTTAAAATCAAATTTTTTTTTTTGCTATTGAGTATGAGTTTCTTTTTACTTTTTGGATATTAATTCCTTATTGGATATATAATTTACGGGTATTTTCTCTCATAATAGGTTGTCTTTCATTTTTTGACCTTTTGTGTGTATGTGCAGAAGCTTTTTTTATTTGATACTTGTTTATTTTTGCTTTTGTTGCTTTTGTGTTTGGTGTCAAATTAAAAAAAAAAAAAAGAATCATTGCCAAGACTGGTGGGAAGGAGCTTACTGCCTATGTTTTCTTTTAGGATTTTTATGGTTTCAGGTCTGATGTTTAAGTCTTTAATCCATTTTGAGTTGATTTTTGTGTATTGTGTAAGATAGAGATCCAGGTTCATTCTTTTGCATGTGACTATCCAGTTTTCCCAACACCTTGTGTTGAAGAGACTATCCTTTCTCCATTGTCTGTTCTTGGCACTTTGAAGTAAATTAACTGGCCGTTATGTGTGGGTTTATATCTGGGCCCTTTTTTTGTTCCATTCACCTGTATGTCTCTTTTTATCCTTGGTACTTTTAAAAAATATCTTCACAAATTCATTTAATTATCACAACAACTGTGTAAAATAGATGCTAATTTTTTCTCTTTTTACATGTGAAGAAACTGAAGCACAAATTGGTTGAGTTACTCAAGCACTCACCACTAATAGGTGGTGGTACAGAACTTGAACTCAGGCAGCCTGATTCATAGTCCACATTCTTTTCCACTAAGCTATTCTATTAACTTTGTAATAAAAGAAAATAATTTAGACAATTGGAGTCAGTTACCCTAGAGATAAAAAGTACTGAAATGGAATGGAGAACTGGGGTAAAGAAAATAAATGTCACTCTATTAAGTTTCTTCCATCTTAGCTAGGTATTCTCTAGTGCTGTACAAGGTTTTCTGGTTTTCTTTTTGTGGCTTCTATTAATATGAATATTTAAAATGTGTTTTAATGTTCTATTTAATATTTTATTACCTTTTTTAGTCTATGACCTTACTAGAAATTGTTTCCCCATATTTATTAGGAATTTTGGTCATAAATTCCTTGAAGCATTTATAATTATTGGTGTATTTTTAGTTGCTTTGGAAAATATTTACTGATCTTTAAATAGATACTTAAATTCAAACTAGCTCCAGGAATAGTTTAAAGTCTCCTGGATTTAAAAATAAACAACAACAACCAAGAACCCCATCCCCCCACCTTCTTCTAAGTGGAAGAATATTTTTATATCTAATTATAAGTCTTCCACAGTTTTAATTTTATACCATGAACATTAGGTACTCGGTGGTAATAATGACTGCATTGATTGAGACCCTGCCTAACTATGCAGCTCTGTGAGAGACTAAAAAAGAGAGGAAAAGTTGTCTTTCAGTTTTCCCAATTTGGTTATTGAGGACAAAGTCCTATACATAAGGGTTAATTTAATTTAGTAAATGCTGTTACAGAATTTTGAATGATATATTGGGAGAACACTAAGTAGTAGTCATTTAATGCCACCTGGAGGAATCAGGAAACATTAAGAGCAAGTGAATTCTGTGCTGGAACTCTTAAGAGACAGTAGAAAAGGGAGATAGCTTGGAGTTAGGGAGGAACCTCATCTGTTGGGAGGCAGCGATTCGGTATGTGTGGCTGGAGATGGTTGTTGGGGAGCCAGAATAGGGGAGGTATAGTGGTTGTAAAGTATTAGAAAATGAAGCTGTTAATTGGTAAAGAACTTTGCCAAACTTAATGAGTTTGAGTTTTATTTAACTTGGCGTAAGGAACCCACAGACCTGTGTAAGCAGAAGAATGCCATAAATATATTTGATTTTGAGAGGATAATTGTGATAGTGGGGTGGAGGCTGGCTCTGGTGGCGCTACTCCAGCAGGAGGTCTTTGCGGGGGCACAAAGGTGTGACCTGTGACAGTGGGGGCAGAGCAGGGGGTCTCATTCAGTCAGTTCTTCTGGAATGGACTGAGCAGTTTTAGAAACTGATTTAGATGTGTGAACTACGCAAGGAGAGATCTTTTCTGCATTCCCTGTATTTATTCTTCTTTTTAAGTTGTACATTAATTTCTATTGATGGCAGAATTGGGCAATTGGAGGCCAGTGTTCTGAAGTTCTTGCAAGTACTGTGTGCTCACTAACATTTGAGATGTTAAAATTGGGATACGGACATCTTATGTCATTTAAGGGTTAATGTGCTTTGATGTTTTCTGTTTTGTTCTGTTCTCTTACTAAAAATGATGGTCCCAATCAACTGAATGGGATATAACCTGCATTTTGAAAAACACTGCAATTTGTACTGTGCATTCAGCTTTCTAGGTAAAAGTGTAAATCTGCTTTGTCACTGGTCTTATTTTTATTTTCTTTTTACAGTTATCATTAAAAATAAGATCAGTTGTGGCCCTGGCTGGTAGCACAGTGGATAAGGTGCTGGCCTCTGAACCCAAAGGTCGCAGGTTCGATTCCCCAGCCAGGGCACATAACCAGGTTGCAAGCCGGGTCTCCAGTCAGGTCTGTGGCTGGAGGCAGGTGAAAAGCAACCATACATTGATGTCTCTCTCCCTCTCTGCCTCTCTCCCTTCCCCTCTTTCTAAAAAATAATGAAATAAAATCTTTAAAAAAAAAAAAAAAAAAAAGATCAGTTGTTATTCTAAGTATAATTACAGGTGTATTAACATATTACAGAAGACTTGATGTTGTATGCATTTTTGCTTTCAATTTTAAAAAAGCTTCAGAAAGAAAATAAAGTATTACGGTTATTTTTTTTTGATGTGATCTTCCAATATTTTCAGTGTGAATTTTTAAAATAAGTTATCCATGGGCATTCAGTGTTCTGTGTAGAAGAATTGAAATTGATATTGAAAATGTAAAATACTGCCTTCCCAGAGAAGTTAGAATGTATGCTTCCTTGGGATCTCTGCTATTCTTACAGAAAAGCTCTTTATTTTAGAGAAAACTGATTTTACACAATCATTCAGTTGCTTTGATATGATAGGACCTAGGTAAAACTTGAATTGTCAGAGATCACCGAACCTTACTTGTTACTTTTTTAAGTGCATAGCACATATCATCCTGGCTGGTGTGGCTCATTTGGTGTTTGTTCCTCCCCCCACCCCCTCTCCTTCTCCTTCCTTCTCTTCCTCTTTCCTTTTTCTTAAAGCAATGAAAAAATATCCTCTATTGAGGATTCAATAAAAAAGTACATAGCACATATGTAGAAATTAAGCAGTTCTCATTTCAGTAGCACAGTCATAACTTAGGTGAGAACATTTTTCTCATTATATCACCTGGTGAACATATTTCATGACTGGCTTTTACTGCATTGTGATTCTGGATTGACTTGAATAGCGACCACATATGTATATTCTCAGAATAAACAAATTCAACCTAAAATAAAGATTAGAATGTTATTTTATTAATGATATTTGTTAATTATCACCAATTTCTATACATAAAATATATAGAATCTATACATAAAATATATAGAATATTTCTTTTTAAAGGAGCATATTTAAAGGTTAAGACAAATCTGAGTTCAGGTTGGAGGAAATAAAAGTATAATGATAATTCCATCATTTTATGATGTTACTGTCATTTTGGGAAACCTGAATGAATTGCTTTGTTTCCTTTAAAGGAAAAGTTTGGCAAAAGTAAAATCACTTGGCAAAAATAGGATACCAGAAAAATAAAAGCATAAAGGTCAAGGAAATTACCAGTAATTCTACCATCTAGAGAAAACTACTAGGTATTTTGTTATATTCATTCTGGTTGCTCTGTGCATTCTGTGTCTGTTTGAAACTTTAGTGTATGCCGCTGAACCCTGATTAAGATTTGAAAGATGTGATCTTGGATTGTTACTACAGTGTAAAAGTAGGACTGATTCGTGAACAGCTAACTTCAGGTTGATGTGGTGGGTGCAAAGTTGGAAACAGTAAAAAGAAAAGAAAAGAGAAAATTCCCAGATAATATGAAATTTGAGGTATTGAATTTCCCATGGAATTTTATGTCTTGTTATTTAGATTGGCAACATAAGCATTTTATACCGTTAGATCTTTTGGCTATTATTTCAATAGCCAAAATTCTGTTCCCTTGTCTCTTCTGGGTTTATTTGAAATTGGTTCCTTAAGAAATACTGCTTAAGGCACATTCAAACATTGAATCCTTTTTGCTCTTAGCTTCATTGATATGTAATTGACAAATAAAATTAAAGTGTAAATGTGATGATTTAATTCAAGTATACATTATGAAAAAACCCTCACCAAAGTTAACACATTCACCACCTCATATATTTACCAATTTTTAGGTGAGAACACCTAAGTTCTGCTCTCTTAGCAAATTTTAAAAACAGTTTTATTAACTATAGTCATCATACTAGATTCTCAGACTTAATCATTTTATAACTGGAAGTTTGTACCCTTTCCAGTCTCCCTGTTTTCCCTATCCCCCAGACCCTGGCCACCAACCACCATGTTACTCTTTAGGAATTTGACTTTTGGTTTTTAATTTCACATGTGTTATGCTATGCCATGTTTGTCTTTCTTTGTCTGGCTTGTTTCACTTCACATAATGCCTTCCAGGTTCATCCATGCTGCATATGGCAAGGCTTCCTTTTCTTTTATGGCTGAGTGTTCCAGGGTGGGGCAAAAGTAGATTTATGGTTGTCCATATTAAAATAATATAATTTCCCAGCCAGGGCACATAATTAGGTTGCAAGCCAGGTCTCCAGCCAGGTCCATAGCTGGAGGCAGGTGAAAGGCAACCATACATGGATGTTTCTCTCCCTCTCTGCCTCTCTCTCTACACCTCTCTCTAAAACTAATAAATAAAATAGTAATAGATATATAAAATTAATAAATAATAACACAAAAATAAACTGTTTTGTGTAATGGCAGATGTAAACCTACTTTTGCCCTGCCTTGTAATTTATTATGTTTATACCTCATATGTTTTTCATCCATTCATCTGACATTGATGGACACTCAGATTGTTTGCACACCTTAGCTATTATGAATAATGCTGCAGTAAATATGAGAATTCAGATATCTCCTTGAGATAGTGACTTTGTTACCTTTAGATATATACCCAGAAATGAGTATCAATTTATATGTCCACAAAAGTGCATGAACATTCCCTATACTGTTTGACAGCAATTTTCAAAATGTTTGCCAATAATATTTAACATATATAATATAGATTATTTAAAAAATCTAGAAACTTTTTTATTTCTCTTACTAGTAAGATTAAATATTTTTTTCATATCTGTGGCTGCTATTTACTGTATTCTGACTATTTCTGTTATTTTCTGGGTATTCTTAGAAAATATTTCTCCAACTAATAGATTTGCACTCGGGAGAGAAAGTAATGGGCTGGTTGCCCTTTTTGCTTGGGGTTCAGACAGGAACTGGAGTTCATTTAGATGGGATATGACCCATTGAGCTGACTGAAGAAAACATTTTAGTATAGATAAGTGATTTTCAACTGGTGCGCCACAAGAAACTTTAAAACATTCAATACCTGACTATTTTAGTAAGGGTCACTGATGTCTTTTCTCATTCAAATAAAAAGACAAACAAAAAAACAGTCAACACAAAAGTAGCTGGCTAGTGTGAATGAATCGAAATTATGCCTGTATTTTGTCAGATTGGCGAAAAATATGATACATTTTTTAGTGTGCTGCAGAATTTTAGTAATTCGTTTATGTATGCCTTGAGATGAAAAAGATTGAAAATCACTGATATTTCCAGGTAGATACGTGATCAATTTGATGTTAGGTAAGAGAGCAGTATGTATTTAAACATTAATATATCAATGTGCAGGTATCAAGTCCTTCAGCCAGAGGAAGTTGCTAAGTCAGCATTGAATTTATGTGTGTGGGATGTATAAGTTTGTTTTGTTGAATCTTAGATACCATTGATCTATTTAAATATTTTGGGAAGAAAATAACATCATGTACACTTTTTGTTCAATCAGGAAAAGATATCTTTTGTCTACTTATAGAAATTTTGTGTTAATTTTTGCACATTTTTCTTTGTAGGCCCAGATTACCCTTCATCAGCATGGTTGCCTGGTAGTGAATCATTGTGGCAGGCCACAGCTCTTCCATCCAGCCATCGAAATAACCACATCAGGAGACACAGTATAGCCTCTGATAGTGGTGATACTGGCATTGGAACTTCCTGTTCTGACAGCGTGGAAGGTGAGCTAAAATTTTTAGTGCTTAGACATGACTGTTTGGAGGATGGTTGAATTAACATTCAAGGGATATGTTTTATTGTTTCAAACCCAGAAATTTAAAAGTAGTGTTTGAATAGTCAATGATGTTCAATATTGTTATATATCAAAATGAAATTATTGTCCCTCTGATCATATTGTTTTTCCTTCATTCACACTATTGTGAATAAATTGTAGATTCACATTCAATTTTAAGGAATAATACAGAGGTTCTGTGTGTACTCCCCACCCTATGGTTATGTCTTAGAAAACTACAGTACAGTATCCCAACCAGGACTTTGATGTTGATACCATCAAAATACAAAACATTTCTATCACCAGCAAATACCTAATGTTATTCACACCCACGTTCTCCTCTTCTACTTCTGGAAAATATGAATCTCCATTTATATAATTTTGTCATTTCAAATGCTGGATAAATGCAATCATAAAGTATATTGCCTTTGGAATTGAAGTTTTTCATTGAAGATTCATCCAGAATGTTTTGTATTCCTTTTATTGCTGGGTAGTATGTATAGCGATTATGGTATTGAACAGACCACATTTTACTTGACCATCTACCCATTGAATGACATCTGGATTGTTTCTAGGTATTTGCTATTAGGGATAAAGCTGCTAAAAGTATTCATGTACAGTTTTCATGGGAACTTATGTATTTCTCTGTGGCAAATGTCTACGCAGTTGTTGGTCATATGGCAGATGCTTATTTAGTTTTGAAAGAAACTATCACACTATTTTCCAGAGTGACTTTTCCACTTACATCAGTAATGGATTAGTATGAGTAATCCAGTTTTCTCTTCATCCTTGCTAGCATTTTATGGCTTTCAATTTTTAGCTTGTTTGAAAGGAATGAAGTAACATCTTATTGTGGTTTTAATTTTCAGTCCTTTAAAGATTAATGCTGTTGAACATTTTTTCACATGCTTATTTGCCATTTGTTTCTTTTCTTTGGTGATCTCTTCATGACTTGCTCATGTTCTGATTGGATTATTTCCTTACTTTATTGTTGAGTTTTGAGAGTTCCTTATATATTTTGAATAATAATCCTTTGTTAGCCATGTGGATTGAAAATATTTTCTTCCACTCTGTAGCTTAACTTTACATCCTCTAAAAATGTCTTTTGCAGAGCAAGAGTTTTAAATTTGATGAAGTCAAGTGTTGTATCAGTTTTTATCCTATATGGATCTTACATTGGGGTCAAACCTAAGACGTTTTTTGCTTTTAGTCCCATATCTTGAAGATTTATTTCTTTTTTTTTCTGAAAGTTTTATTACTTCATGTTTTCAATTTGAGTCCATAATTCATTTTGAGTTAATTTAAAAAAATAAAGTATATGTGTTTAAGTGTCTAAGGGATTTGCTAGAAGGAATCACAGAATTCAGTGAAGCTGTTATACTATTGAGTATGTTTTGTTACAGCAAAGGGATACAGATTTCAATCATCGATAAAAATAGAAACAAAGGGAAGGGTCCAGGAGACACCAGGTTTAAACATCTATTTGGCCTTTCCCAGTAGACTTGGGTGGAAGATGTTTAATTCTCCCAGCAATGACATGCGATAGCACATGTAGAGTATTGCGGACTAGGCAAGGTCACCTGAGCCTTGATGTCCAGGATTTATATTGTAGGCTGGTCATGTTGGCATAGTTTCCATCCTTTAAGAGGGCAAGGTGATATCACATGGTTCAAGTCTCCCACCAAAAACAAATTATTAAAATAGACTCTATGAAGTGACCCAAGGTAAATAAAAACACTGTCATTAGATGGGCTATTCTAGTGGTTTAGAAGTTACTTATTAGGAACTGAACAAGGCCCAAATTTTCTTGGAATGTGCAGGATGTGGAAAACCCAGATATGTTCTTTTAAAAGCACAATGTGAGACTTAGATTGAGGTTCATCTTTGCCTAATAAATCTTATTATCAAGTAGAATAATTGTTCCCACCTTATTCTTATTTGTCAAAATTGTTTTAGCTGGTCTGGTTTCTTTGTTTTCTATATACATTTTAGAATAATTTTGTCTACGCAATATCTTGCTGGGATTTTAATAGAAATTGTGTTGATTATATCTACGTTTGAGGGGAATTGACATCTTTATTCTATTGGGTCTTTCATTCATTAACATATGTTTCTCCATTTATTTAGATTTTAATTTAACGCATCAGTGTTGTATAGTTTTCAGCATACTATGTCCTGTACATGCTTTGTTAGATTTATACCTATGTATTTCATTTTGGGAAAGTTATTGTAGATGGCATTACAGCTGCAATTTTGCTGTCAATATAATGTTATTATATAAAAATACAATTGATTTTTGTATTTGTATCTGGTGTTTTGTGACATTGCTGAATTACTATTTAGTTCTAGGAGTTTTTTTTTTTTTTTTTGTAGATTTCTTGGGGTTTTCTCTGTAGACAATTATGTCATCTATAAATAAGAATGTTTTTCTTTCCAATCTGTATGCCTTTTATTTCCTTTACTTCAGTAGGTAAGACATCCAACACAGTGCTGAATATGAGTAGTAGGAGCAGACAGACATCCTCGCCTTTCTTCTGATCTTACAGCTAAAAAAAATTCTTCTGTTAAGTAGCTGTATAACAGCTATTAGCTGTAGGTATTGTGTAGATGCCGTTTATCATTTTGAGGAAGTTCCCCTCTAGTCGTACTTTGCTGAGAGTTTTAAAAATAATGAATGGGTGTTGGATTTTGCAAATGCTTTTTCTGTATCAGTTGATATTTGATACTTTTCTTTAGCTTGTTCACATGGTAGTCAATTTCATTGCTTGATTTTTCAACTCTTGAGTCAGCTTTTAACTCCACTTGGTCATGGTATATAATCCTTTTTTACAGATTGCTGAATTCTATGTGTTAATATTTTGTAAAGGACTTTTTTGTGTATCCATAAGGGATTTTTGTCTGTAGTTTTTTTTTAGGAGTACTGTCTGGTCTTGATTTGATATCAGGATAATGCTAGCCTTGTAAAGTGAATTGGGAAGTGTTACCTCCTATTTTCTGGAAGAAGTTGTGTACAGTGGTGTTGATTCTTCAGTGTTTGGTAGACTTTTTCAGTGAAAACTTTTTTCATAGATTTAAAATAACCCAAGTTCCTTAGTAGTTATAGGGCTATTCAAGTTCATTAAAGTTGGATGAATTGTAGTTTTTTGGGGGGAAGTAGTCCACTTTGGTTAAGTTGTCAAATTTTATATATGTAGGGTTATTCATAGTAGTACCTTATTCCCTTGATGTCTGTAGTCTCCAAAATGAAATCCCATTTCATTTTTGGTCTTGGTAATTGGTATATCTTTCCTTTTGCATGTTTTGGTCTTGGTAGCAGTTTGTCAATTTTATTATTGATTGTTGCAAAGAATCTACTCTTTGTGTTATTAATTTTCTCTTTTTTTCTGATTTTGGTTTTAGCTGTTTATGTTATCCTTTCTACTTTAGGTTTATTTTGCTTTTTTCCTGAGTTTCTAAGGTAGGAAATTAGGTTATTGAATTGCAACAAAATTTTTCTTCTTTTAATATATATGATTTAGTGTTATATATTTCTCAGCTCCACTTTAGCTGCATCCCACAAATTTTGATACTTGTGTTTTCATTTTTGTTCGGTTCATTGTATTTTTAAAAATTTAGCTTGAGGTTTTTTCTTTGACCTTCAGAATATAGTAGTGCCTTGTTTAGTTTTAAAGTGTTTGTAGATTTTCCTGTTGTCTTTCTGTTATTTATAGTTTGAGTTCATTGTGGTCATAAACACTTCTATGATTTCAATTCTTTTAAATTTGTTGTGGTTTGATTTCAGTTTCAGCTTATGGTCTATTTGCTATACATTCTGTGGGCAATTGAAAAGAATGTGTATGAGATCCTGTTCATTGATGGTGTTGCTGAGTTTTTCTGTACTTTTAAAAAATATATTTTATTGATTACTATTATAGTTGTTCAGATTTTTTCCCTTATCTGCCTCCACCTGGTACCCTCTTCCTGCCAACAATCCCCACCCTTATTTTGTCATGGGTTGTGCATATAAGCCCTTTGGCTTCTGCATTTCTTATACTGTTCTTAGTATCCTGTTTTGTATGTACCAATTGTGCTTCTAAATCCCTGCCCCTTTCCCCTCATTCTCTCCTTTACCTGCCCTGCTCATAACCTTCCAAATGATCTCCATATCCCTGATTCTGTTTCTGTTCTGTTTTTTTGCTTAATTTGTTTTTCTTTTTAGAGTCAGTTATTGATAGATGTGAATTTGTTGCCTTTTTAATGTTTGTAGTTTTGATCTTTTTTTTTTAAGTCCCTTTAACATTTTCTGTAACAAAGCCTTGGTGATAATGAGCTCCTTTAGTTTTACCTTGTCTGGGAAATACTTTATCTGCCTTTCCATTCTAGATGATAATCTAGGTTGTAGGTCCTTGCTTTTTATCACTTTGAATACTTCTTGACAATCCCTTCTAGTCTGCAAAGTTTCTTTTGAGAAATCAGCTGACAGGCTTATGAAAACTCCTTTGGAGGTAACTCTGCTTTTCTCTTGCTGTTTTTAAGATTCTCTCTTTATCTTTAGCCTGGCATTTTAATTATGAAAAGTCTTGATGTGGTCCTCTTTGGGCCCAACTTGTTTGGAACTCTCTGTGCTTCCTAGACTTGCATGTCTAGTTCTTTTGCCGAATTAGGTAAGTTTTCTTTCATTATTTTTTCAAATAGGTTTTCAATTTCGTGTTCTTCTTCTTTTGGCATCCCTATGATTTGGATGTTGGTATGTTTGGAGGTGTTCCTGAGGCACCTCATACTCTCCTCAGTTTTTAAATCCCCTTTTCTTCATGATGTCTGGTTGAATGCTTATCTCTTGCTCATGTTCCAAATTATGGTTTGGCTCTTGGCTTCATCTCTTCCACTGTTGGTTCCCTGTAGATTTGTCTTTATTTCACTTAGTGTAACCTTCATTTCTTCCTGGGTCATTTTTATGTTGTTGCTGTACCCATTGAGTTCTTTGAGTATCCTGATCACTAGTGTTTTCAACTCTGCATTTGATAGGTTGGTTATCTCTATTTTGTTTAGTTCTTTTTTGGGAGGTTTGTTCTTTTTTGTCATTTGGGCTATATTTCTTTGTATCCTCAATTTGGTAGTCTCTGTGTGTTTGCTTCTGTGTGTTGGTAGAGCTGCTTTGACTCCCTGTCTTAGTAGCATTGCCTAATGTAGGAAAGGCACAGGGCCTTAGGTAATGGCCAGATGGGGCAACCTGTTTTACTGTTTTGTGGCTCCGTGGGGGAGGGTTCTGAGAGAGGACAATGCATCTGCCTGGCTTCTGGAGGTTTGCCTGGCATTCTTCCTGTGCAACTGGTGCCCTTCCAGCTATTGCCCTGGTGCAGAATCCCAGAGCTGATGGCTCTGTGTACATTGTGTGGGCCCTTTAAGTCTAGTCTCCTGAAAATCTGGCAGCTTCTTCCACTACCCCAACCTCCAGTGATTTGTACAGCTAGATGTTAATGGGGATTTATCTTCCCTGAGCTGGAACCCCAGGCAGTGAGGCCTGGCCTGGGGCTGGGATCACTTGCTTCCAAGGTAGTCCCTCTCCCCATATTTTATGCACCACATGTGAATGTGGGACCTCCTATTCTGCCACTGCTGCCTCTTTGGGCCTCTCCACGTTTCTCCATATCTCTGTCCCTCCTACCTGTCTGGATGAATGTGGCTTCTTTAAATCCTTGGTTGTTGGACTTCCATATAGCTTGGTTTTCTAATGGTTCTGGCTGTTGTTTTGAAGTCTAGTTGTAATTCTTTCTGTGGTTATGTGAGGAGGTGAAGCATGTTTACCCGTGCCTCCTCCTTAACCTGAGTTTTTCTATATTCTTGATAATTTTCTATCTAGTTCAATCAGATGTTGAGAGAGGAGTTTATAAAGGTCCCAACTATACTTAGGGATTTGTGTATCTTTTTTTCAGTGTATATAATTTTGAATCATAAAATGTAGCTCTTTTATTTGATTTATACACATTTAGGATTGCTATATCTTGGTGGAGTAGCCTTCATTTTATTATATAAAAGTCACTCTCCTGGCTTTAGTAATTTTTCAGCCACATC
Source organism: Noctilio leporinus (assembly GCA_004026585.1). Taxonomy (NCBI): domain Eukaryota; kingdom Metazoa; phylum Chordata; class Mammalia; order Chiroptera; family Noctilionidae; genus Noctilio; species Noctilio leporinus. The sequence continues at coordinate 157,001 of PVIW01002602.1, forward strand.
TGCTTTCTTTTGATTTATGTTTCAATGATATATTTTCTCTTCTCTTACTTTGAACTTGTCTGTATCATTATATTTGAAGTAAGTTACTTGTAACAGCATACACTTAGATCATAAGTTTTAATCCATTCTGCCAGTCTCTATTTTTTGACTGGTATGTTTAGACCATTTACAATTAATGTAATTATTACATTTTCTATTTGCTTTCTTTATTTCTGTTTTTATTTTCATGCCTTCCTGTGGATTACTTGAATATTTTTACAATTCCACTTGGTTTTATTTATAGTATTTTAACTATATTTCTGTATAGTGTTTCTATTGGTTGTTCTACATATTATATATTATAATATATATAATATATAAGAGATGATGTAATATATGTAACTTATATGCATATAACTTATTTAACAGTTTGAGTAGAATGGAATATGAGAGTCTTACCTCCCTTTATATTCCTTTACTCTCAATTTATAGAAAAATTATTTAAAATATTTCTGTACATGTACTTATAACCACTGTTACACAATTTAAGAAACCCAAAAGGAGATACCTATTTACTCATATTTTTACTTACTTTTTTCTTTTATGATGTTTCAAGTTTCCTTTAAATATTTCCTTTTGGTCTAGAGAATTTCCTAGCCTATTTTTCTAAGGATACATCTGCTTATGATGAATTATCTTAGTTTTTTTTTTTTTTTTTCAACTGAGAACTTCTTGATTCCCCTTAATTCCTGAACCATTGTATATGTGATTTTATTTTGATGGTTCTTTTTTTCAGGACTGAAAAGTATTGTGCCCCTTCTTTTTGGCTTCCATGGTTTCTGATGACAGATTTGCTGTGATTTTTCTCTGGCTACTTTAAAGATATTTTCTTTGTTTTCAGTTTTTCAGAAATTGTATGTCACATGTCTTTGGGTAGGTTTCTTTAGTTTAATCCTGTTTGGGGTTCCTACCACCTTTTGAGCCTGTAAGTTTATGTCTCTTGCCAAATTTGGGAAGTTTTCAGACATTATTTTCTTTGAGTACTTTCTCAGTATCCCTCTTTTTCAGGATTCTGATGGCACAAATACGTAATTCTTTTTTTAGTGCCCTCTGGTTTTTTGACTAATACTTTGTTTCTTTTCTTCCCCTATTTTTATTGTTCACATTGGGTAATTTTTATTGTTCCAGTTCACTGATATTTTTCTTTGGTTACTCCATTCTATTGTTGAGCCCTTCCACTGAGCTTTTTATTTCTATTATTGCATTTTTCAGTTCCAATATTTATATTTTTTTTATATGTTTTTTTTTTTGCTGAGATTTTTAATTTTATTGCTGATGTTTTCTTCTGTTATTTGTTTTAAGCATATTTTAATTGTTCATTGTAGCAATTTTATGAAGATTCCTTTAAAATCTTGTCAGAGAATTATAAGAGTTCTCTTATCTTGGTATTGGCATCTATTGCTTTCTCTTGTTCAGTTTGAAAACTTACAAGTTTTTTGTGTGACATGCTTTGTCAATTGAAACTTGGAGGATTGTGCATTATGAAATTCTGGATTTATTACTATAATAAATCCAGACTTTTTTACCCACTTTTACATGTTTTATAAATGTGAATTGTATTTGAATATAAGTAAATGTAACAAAATTGTTATAAATGTTTGTTTATGTATGTATTTTAATCTGTTTTGTTAGGTGGCTTTGTTAGCTGATGTTTTGGCACTTGAAGTGGGGAGAGACAGTGTTTCATTTCTGCCAGGTGGAGCCAGAAGTTCAGGTTCTCTACTTGGCCTTGGTTGATCCCTGAAGGAGTTAGGAGGGAAGCACCTTGTTACTGTGGGTTGTGGGTGGAAATTTAGGCTTTTCATGTGATCACTGATACCACCATGTGTGGGCAGCCTGTTATGCTGCATGATGGTGAATTTCCAGACTAAACCTCCTTTCATATAACCTGAGCATGTGTGTATAGAGAGGGAGGACGGGGAACTCCACACTGCCCACAGAGATGAAGGTTCTGTTCCCGTACTTGGTTTTCTTTGATACTATCTTGGTGGGGCTAGGGGGATATTTTGGTACAGGTTGGTAAGGTTGGAAATCTAGGTTCCCTGCTTGGCTTTTGTTGGCATGGGTGGAGTTGGGCTCTAGGTTTTTCTTTGTTGGTTGGCTGGAGAAGAGTGGTTACTGTTTGAACATTTTCTGTGTTGTTAGACTTCCTCTGTTTTTGGCTAGGGAGAACAGGCTTTTGTTACCACTTTTTTGGCGGTGCCTTTTGCTTTCTTTGCAGTGGTGATTTTTTCAGCTTCAGTTCTGGGAAATATTGAGGCAAAAAGAAAACCCAGGGAATTTACCACCGTCTTATTTCTTGGGTCCTGAGATTCCTAGTCAATTTGCTGCCTTCTTTCCAACTTTCAGTCTTATGTTTGTTTTCTATTATAATGTCCAGGGCTTTCAGTTGTTCTTAGTTGGAAGTATAGGAAGAGTGTCTTTTTCATCTTTTCACCATAATTTTTTGGTGACTATTAATGAAAATCTAGTTTCACTACTACTATCTGTTATAAATTTGTTAGCAACTACAATACATGGAATATTAATTTCAATATGGTCTTATATCTAATATCAGTTGACTACCTCAAGCATAGGGGGCAAACACAAGGCCCACAGGCTGAATCTGGCCCTCCACCTTGTTTTATCTGGCCTGGCATCTTCAGCCTTGCACCTTATTTCTACCCGGCTCACTTAACTGTTAAGGAGTGGTGACATTTGCACAGTCCAAGATGATTTTCGGCTCTTTGAAGGCAACTGCAAGGCTGATGTGGCCCCCAGTGAGAATGAGTTTGATACCCCTGATGTAAAGCATACAGCTCAAGGAAAGGAAGGAAATACATACAAGATGATGAAGGAGCAAATAAATAGGAATGTGAATTCCAAAAAGTAATCTATTAATTACGTAACAAATATCTTTTGTATAGATTAAAATAACTTATGGTACTTATATTTCTTTAATTTTCTTTATTACTTTCCCTAAATTTAAGATGTTATATTTTATATTCACAACCTTATTTAATTTGTGAATGAATACTTTTAGAGTTACTGATTTTATCGTAAATTTGTTTTAAGTATTACCAGTCATATTTGGGTCCTTGGAATAAAGTTGACATGACAGTTTTGTAGTGGAATTTTCTACTTGATTCATCTGAAATGGCATTTTAGAATTGTATTCTATATGTATTACTATAAAAGTTGATTTTCAAAGTTCCTTAAGAGAAATTTTATACACTGAAGAAAGAAGTTGATTTCAGGAAGGAAATAAAAACCAAACCAAACAAATTCAATTTTGCTTCATAGAATAAGGACTGGTATGCGTTCAGTTTTGTTCAAGTAAACAATATGTACATAGACTTTAAGTTAAGGTTCATGTTTTTGGCCTATTTTTATTTTATTTATTTTTTAAAGATTTTTATTTATTATTTTTAGAGAGAAGGGCAGGGAGGGAGGAAGAAAGGGGCAGAAGCATTGATGTATGGTTGTCTTTCACCTGATTCCAGCTACGGACCTGGCTGGAGACCTGTCTTGCCACCTGGTTATGTGCCCTGACAGGGGAATCGAACCAGCAACCCTTGGGTTCGCATAGTTTTTGTACCTGGTATTTCTGAGGTTAGAGCATCTTTGATGGTCCCCTTAGCAGATGACCTCTCTGTACCACATTCCCAGTATGTGTCTAATGTGTAGTAGTATATCTTTGGCCCTGCTTCAGCAACTATGTTTTCTTCATTTTCCAGCTTCTGGAATTTTTCTAATCTTTTGCTGATGGCTCTAAGTTGTTCATTGTCATAAGTTTATTATATCTTATCACCTTTCTGTCACTTCATTTTGTCTTAGGAGGGAGAGAATATAACTTTGTGAACTCAGGCAGTGATCTTACACCAGAAATTCTGTTATGTAAGTGAAATTAAAATAGAAGAGAAAAAAAAAACTAAAAATTTCCTTAATGTCAACTATATGTATTTCTTCGATTCCCCCCTGATTTTAAAAGTTAAAATACACATTTAAAAAAGCATAAAGATGATCATAATTAAAAAATAAATCAATATTTTAAAATATTACTGAATTTATGGTCTTTGAATAAATTCAACCTGTATAAAATTAGGGCAGAAAGTGAAGTTATTTCTTCCTTTCCAGTCCTGGCTCACAAATGTTATTAGTATGTTGCGTATTTTTCTGGATCTTTGCTGTGAATTTATTCACATATACACAGGCTTTAAAATAAAACTGAGTTATCTATCACATGTGTGCTTTGTGGTGTACTTTCCTCTTTTTTCTTTTTTTCTTTATTTCTTTTTAGCTTTTCTACATTGGATTTATTTTTTTAAAATAATTTTTAATGTGACATGGTACATAGGACCTAATCCACATCACCTGAAACTCCTAGAATTGTTCTATTCCCCAAGGAGCTACAGCCATTGAAATAAGCATATTTCTGGGTTTAACCTCCTGGGCCTTGAAGAGTAAAGGTGGCTGCCCTGGGACGTAGTTTTTGATGTATTGATTGGAAGAAGCATAGGGTGAGTTAAAGTCTTCCTGCCAGTTTTCAACAGAGGAACCAGATAACACATGAGAATAAAATAAATGCCTGCAGGGAAAAGGCAATCATACATTTCTGTTTCTCTGCCTCTTTCCCTTCCCCTTTCTCTAAAAATAATAAAAATAAAATCTTTAAAAACAAATGCCTGGAATTTCTATTATACAGCTAGCATTTTTTCTAGCAAACAGTTTAACAGTATCAACCTACTTTTAAAAATATGCTTATTTGGAAATTCAATGCCCGATATAAAGATAGCATTTCAAAACAGTAGGGAAAGATTAGGCCAGCAAAAAGTGGTATTTGATCCTGACCATAAACTATAGAAAAACAATTTGAAATGGAGTAAAGTGCTAATGATTTCTTCTAAAAATCATAGAAGTATTAGGATCTCTGAGGTTAATTTTATATTCTTAGGTTTGAAATGTTCTTCTTAAGCAAGTCATGAAACAGATTTGACTTAGTAAAAATTCAAAATTTTGAACATTGATATAAGATACTAAATAAAAATAGGCACATGCTGGGGATAAATATTTATAATAAAACTAATAAGGAAATAATATTCACATTTTTAAAGAGCTCCTACAAATAAGAACAGTGCCCCCAAATAAGTTTTCATCTATAAAATTTAAAATGTTTCATAATACAAACATTATAAAGATAAAAGATCCAAAGAAACAATTCTCGGAAAAATACAAATGACAAACATTGAAAAGATAACCAAACTCAGTCATAGTGAAATGAAAATCTAGATGGTGAGATGCTGCTTTTCACCATGGAAATGACCCCCTTTCGCCCAAAATTGGTATTTATGGCCTGAGCAGAGATAGGAAAAGCGCTACTCTAATAACTAGTACATATATTCAGCTTTTATAGAGCGTAACATGACAGTGATAACTAACAAATGTGTAGTACTTATGTTATAGGCACTTTACTACACAGGTTAATTCATTTAATCTTCATAATAGCTCTGTGATAGGAAAAGTAAAACTCCTAGAGGTTAAATTACTTACATGTATTTTTAAAAATAAATAACATACATTTAAGTATATATTCTTCATTCAGTATACACAGAGGTGAACAAAGATGTGCAAGAATACCCAATATAACACGGTTTAGTAAAAAATTAGAAACAACTTTAAGTGTCTGTCAGTAGGAAAATGGTTAAATATTTTATCCTATGGATCGTGTGTTAGTCTACAAATGAAAGGGTCACTGGTTTGATTCCCATTCAGGGCACATTTCTGGGTTGTAGGCCAGATTCCCGGCTGGGAGCACAAGAGGCAACAGCCATTGATGTTTCTCTCCTCTTTCTCCCTCCCTTCTCCTCTCTCTAAGAATAAATTTTTAAAAAATTAACAAAAAATAAGATAGCTATCTATGTACTTACTGACCTAGAAAGAAATTCCATAAAATTTCCACCTCAGGACAACAGATTGCATGAATACACGCCCCTAATTTTGTTCCTTTCTGAAATTCCACAAATATTCAGCAAAACAAAACAACCCATGATTATAGGGAGAACAAGGGAAAGAAACTAACATTCTGGGAGCTATAAGTCAGAACAATAAGTCATTTTCTTAGCAGATCCCAGCAATCCTTGGCATTCCTTGGTTTGTGACATCATAGCTGTCATCTCTGCCTCCTTTATGTGACCTGGTTCTCTGTGTGTCCTCTGTGTCTTCAGATCCGCCTTCTCCAAAGTAAACTGGTCACTGGATTTAGGGCCTACCCTATTTTAATATGATGTCATTTTAGCTCAATTACTTCTGCAAAGACCCTCTTTTCAAACAAGATCACATTTATAGGTACCAGTGGTCAGTATTTCAGTGTATGTTTACGGAGGGCACAATGTAATCTGTAACACTCTTTCTTATGGGCTATGTGGTTAACCAGAAAGGCCTAAAATAATTGTTGAAGAGTAAATTAAACTAAGTTGAGTTGAAAATAAAACAGAACTGCTTTGAAATTTTAAAAAGTGTGTTAAAGGTATTTGGCCTCATCAACTTTTTTATTAAAAACTTTTTTAATCCTCACTGGAGGACATTTTCACTTGCCTTTTTAGAGAGAGAGAGGGAGGAAGGGAGAGAGAGAAACATTATGTAAGTGGGAGAAGCATCGATTGGTTGCCCTCTGTATGCACCCAGACCAGGGATTGGCACTGGGACTGGACCAGGGGTTGCATGCACCTGTGCCCAGGCTGGGATGAACACACAACCTACGTATGCGCCCTGACCTGAATGGAACCCGCGATCCTTTGATTATGGGAGGATGCTCCAACCAACCACTGTGCCACACTGGCCAGGACACTCTCAATTAACTTTAAAAATAAATGTTTTTTAAAGGAGAGCATGATATGGGAAAGATAGCATATTGGAGGACTTAAAAGTTGTAGAGTAGATACTCTGGGATTTTCTTAGTGTTATTGTAAAGCTTATTTGCTTTAAGCAGATCATGCTTTTTAGAAACTTTGTTCCTGTCTTAGGACTTCTCAAAAGTTACTTGCTATCAGGAAATAAAATGTTCAGATTTTTAAAGCTTTACCTTAGAAACTCAATATTAGTAATATTTACGTATATATGTATTTATTTATGTCCTCACCCATGGATGTGTCTGTTGACTTAGAGAGAGAAGAAGGGAGGGAGAGACAGACAGACAGAGACAGAGAGACATTGATATGTATGTGTGAGAGAAGCATCTTTTGGTTCCTGCCTGTGTGCCCTGACTCAAGATTGAACCCACACCCCTCTGGTTTATAGGACACTGTGCCAAAAGACTGAACCAACCCAACCAGGGCAATATAATAATCTTTTCATACTCACTTAACTTCAACCTTCATAGAATATTATGGTATTAATTTGGGTCCAGCTGGGAATTTTCCTTCCTCAGCAAGGGAGGGCCAGACTTGGCCACATTATGTCAGAACTGGGATGCTGCTTTTTCATGATGACTGATGGAAGAACAGAAAATACCTCATTTACCTTTTTCATAATCTCTAGAAAGTCTTTGATCTTGCTGTGTGTAATTATATGATTACTCATCTTTCCTGTAGCTATTTAGAAAACTGCCTTCTCTCTTTATTCTTTGAATTAATTTAAAACAAGTTTATTTGTTTTAATTGTAGCAAAACCACAGCTTTTTTAATGGAATAATTCATCAAGTATTAAATGCAAGTTCCTAAATCTTTTAGGAATAAAATAATGTTTGACACTTTCTCCTTGAATTGGGCTGATATGGAAATGTGATATTTTTTGGCCTTCCATTAATTCTTACCATTATCTTCAAATTGAACTCCAACTCATTTTCTTGCCACTTTTTTTTTAACCAAATGAAACAACAAGTAATTTGATTAGTTATTACAGAGCACTATACAGAACATTCAGATAAACAAAGAATCAATCCATTAAATTTAAGGATAATCATAGTAGGTAGTAATAGACTATTCCATATGGATAAAGCAGTGTCAAAGTTTGAAGTCAAAGGACAAATAGGGCAAGAGTTCTCTGAAAGAATGCAGATTATAAGAAAGGGTGGATGAGAATAGTATGGAATAGCAGGCTCTGGAAGACTGACAATAAATAACAAACTTGGGACTTCTTTGGAAAATGATTCTGTATTATGATTGGAATGATCAGTGTTGTAATGAATGATTTTGATTACATTATTATTGATGGTCTGGAGAAGTGAAGTGTGTGTATTCTTGTAAAAAATTAGTTATTTAAACACGTTATCTGAATACAAGAAATAGTTTTAGCAGGATTATTAAAACCTATTTAGAAGAAAAGTTTGTTGTATTTGCTTATGTAACACTTGATTCCAGTTAGCCTGTTTTCCCTCCAGAATTTATGTCTTTGTGAAGTTCTCATGAGATCCACTTTATGGGGGCTATTGATTTGTGCTTTACCTTCTCTTTAGTAAATGTCCTCAGTTTTGTAGTGTATAATTTTTGGTTTTCCTTGTTGGATTTGCTTCATGGCATGTCTATTTAATGGTAAAGACTCAGGGAAATGACTATTGTGAAGGATTACTGAATATTGAAAATAGCTTTGTATTAGAACATAATTAGAACATAATTAACAGGTTGATATTTATAATGTCAGCTTTAAAACATGCTGTGTGTTAACTTACTACATATAAGTCTGGTGTGAATGTGCTTTATGTACTTTGGTCTTTGATTATATACAACTTTTTGTCATCTACTAACCATGGATCTATAAAGTATTTATTTTTTCTTACTCATAAAATTAAACAAATCTATCCTTACTAAATTCCAAATATTCTGGAATAACCTAAGAAGTTCATCTCTTCTCTTTTGTTCTATAACTCCAAGCTGAGAATTACCATGGCATAGAATTATATTAAGCTACATAGTATACATGAAATTTGGACAAATGTTACCAAATGTAATTCGAGTTTGTTTTACAGTACATCTAGAAAATATTTTAGTTAGCTGTCTTGAATTGTATTATCAACACTTTGACAGTGGGGAGAGCTTCACTGCAGTGGGAATGTCCTGATCCCTTTGGCAAAGAAGAAGATTAAGTGGGTATGGGGGATGGAAAGGTTTGGGTTAGGGAAGAGTTTAGATGATAGAATTCTTGTAATATCCAAGAGTTCTGTCGCTCAGCTGGAAATGGGGAGAAGGAATAATGTCAGTAATTCCTGCAGGAGGTCTGTGAGGTCTGAGGAACGGACTCGCGAGGGTGGAGGATGGCGAGCGTTGCTGCGGCAGGCGGTGTCCACATGAGGCGAGCAGGTGGAAGAGTGTGATTTCACCAGCCCTTTCAGTGTAATGTTTGGTTGGAAGTTGAGGACTCAGGAGGAAAGAGCCTGTCTTGCTACAAGTATCTAAAATTTGACTGCTCTTTGCAAATAACATTTTGCTTAGGTTATATAATTCAAATATTTAACCTGTAGTAGTAAGTTTTGAGTAATTTATGTTAGTAATTCTTTCTCTTTGTCTGTAATACAGCTATGGTTGAAGGTAGGTGTGCCTGTACGGACTAAGTGTAAATTTAATATTGGGGATATAGATCAAAGTACATGAAGTGATTTTTATTTTAATTCTGTGGTAAATTGCTTGAAGTAGAGTACACCTGTGAAGGAAGTTATTACTCCTTAAATAGAGTGGTACTGTCTGGTTAGACCCCATACTCCCTCCGAGCCCTTCTGTTTTCTCTTTTGTTTGTTGGTTATAACTGATATTCCGAGTGGTGCTCTTTGGACACACTGCTAAAACCTCAAAGCCTCCTATGGATCATCTGAAAACTAGCCTGCATTCTTTTTTATTTTAGTGTTGTGTATTATTTTAATTCTTAAAAAATTTAAAATTCATACATATCTGTAAAGTAACTGAACACAATATGAATACACTGTGAATTGCAAATATTAAGTTTTATAAGTGACCATTATATAGTGATACCTTTCCTTTTCTGACCTGCAGTTTTTAGAGGTTCATTCATTTTTCACTTAATAAATACTTATTGAATCATTGCTGTGTTTCAAGAACTGCAGAATTGGAAAGAGAGCAAAGCGGAGGATAGTATTACATCAGAATCTCAGCAGGGCTGGGATTCTAGTACAGCAGTGTTCTGAAATTACCATTGAGTGATTTGCTGTCATCTGTGGTATTTTGAGATTTAATAATGCTAAATAAGGGTGTGAGACTTTTACATTTAACAAGGAGCTGTGACTCTAATTTAACATTAGTGGCATCACTTTTTTCTATGGGGTGTCAAGTTTGAGGTTGGTAGGAAATAGATCTGTGATAGGAGACTAGATGCACCTGCATGCCTACCAAACTGTAACTTAAGCTACACCAGGAGATCAGCAGTTTCTTCTTAGGTTTTTCTTTGTCAAGACTCAGAGGCAGTATAAATAGCTTTTGTTGCCACACACATCAGCTTGAGAGGGAGTGGTTTTGAAGTACGTAGGGAGGGCATCACCTAGATGTAGTGCTAGAATTGAGTGATTAAGGGAGAAGCAAGAGGAACACAGTAACTTACTTTTCGCTGCGGCTTGGCTTGGAAGCCTTCCATGGTACAGTCTTCCTCTTGGTATCACATGGCACAAGACAGGCTGGCTCACAGGCCTTCTACCTGTTAAAATCTTGAGTTCTTCACTGTAGCTTCTGGCAGTCTATTTGGGCCAGTTTTCAAGCATATTTATATCTTGTACTTACCAAAGGTACAGATAGAGTTAAATGGTTTTTTTCCCTATAATTCCCAACTGCTAATTTGTATTGGAGATAATTTTCTTATCTAATTAACCTCATTTACTTCAAATAGGAGGAACTGATAAAAATGGACTTCAATTTAATAATATCTTCATTAGTTGTTTTTACTAAGAAATAATAGGGCCATTGAATAATATAAACTTTGAGATCATCTTGTGAATATACATATATTAGAAAGCAAGAAAAATTAGAAAAGTTACTATTTAGTGAATTGTTTTTTGCCATATGAAGAAACTAAGGCCTTTTATAGTAAGTACTTGTTCAATCACTTATTTATTCCTGTAGCCAGTAGTTATTGAGTGTCTGTTATGAGTCAGATACTATACTAAGGATTAGAATTAAACATTTCTACCCTGTTCATTCTGTATATAAAGTCCAGTGGAGAAATAATTATCATCAAATATGATGAGCAGTATGATAGATGAAGTGCACTTACTATGATTGCTACATTTTGATGCATTAAAAATTATGTCGTATACTTTTTCTGCTTTTCTCAAGTTTTTTCATTTCTCTTGCCTTCTTTTTTTAAAAAACTTATTTTATTATTTCTGTACTTTATATATGATTTAAACTTTTTAAATTATGGATACCCTTCCAAGGTAAAATGTAATTATCTTCATTTTACTGATGAAAAATTAATACTCATCATGTTAATAACATGTCCAGGATTGTACAGCTGTTAAAACTGTTGGAGCTGAGAGATTCTCCAAGCCATAAGTACAAAGCCCTGCTCTTAGCCCTACTAGGTGAAACAACTGTACTCAGAAGGGAAATGCTAGAGGGGGAACCTCCAAGAGGGGTAGTATAGGGCAGTTTAGGTAATATAAGAAACTGGAGACCAGGATTCTATTTTGAGATTTGCATTTTGTCAGGTAATTTATTTAATCTTCATTTACATATGGAGTAGGTGAAAGGTTCATGCACACAACACTTTTTGCCTGTGGGTCAAATAATTTCAAGGCAGTATTCAAAACAGGTGGGATTGACTTTGGGGGGAATGGGTGGGTGGGGAGGGGGACAGAGGGGAGCAAAAAGGGATGGATGTAATCCAACAACAATAAAATTAAAAAAATAATAAAAATTTGATTCACATTTTTTTCAAATCAAATAACCCTTTTAATTTACCTTTTATCTCTACTTATTTTTTAGTAATCTACATTATTGCTTAAAATGAAACAAATTTTACAAGTTTGCAGAATATGTTGTTTGTTTATGGTCCTAGTCTTTACCTTCAGTGTTATCCATCTTTCTTCCCTCCCATCCACTCACCCACCCACCTATTCACACATCCATCCATCCATCCACCCACCCCCCACCCTTTCACCCATCTATCCATCCACCCACTCATACATTTAATCCTTAAAAAAAGATTTTATTTATTTATTTTTAGAGTAGGGAAGGGAGGAAGAGAAACACTAATGTGCCAGTGAACCACTGATTGGTTGCCTCTCACACATGCTTCTCCGGGGACCTGGTCTGCAACCCAGGCCTGTGCCCTGGCCTGGAATCGAAGTGCAACCTTTCGTTTTGTGGGAGGATGCCCAACCCACTGAGCCACACTAGTCAGGGTCACTAATTTTTTTCCTATCATTTTGCTTCTTGGCCTGACAGACCTGACTGTACTGAGCTGAATTTAGTTCGTTTAGAGTCCTACGATGAGCTCATGTGCACTGACCTAGAAAAGCTCTTCACTAACACAGCCGTGGGTTCAAGGAAGAGGTTAATTAATGACTGTACATTTCCTCAGACTTGCAGATAGATAGAGGACCAAATAATTTCTTGTCTGTTCATTCGTTAAGTAATAATTTTGTTTCTTAGAGAGTTTGCATTTTCAAAAATCTTATCCTATAATTTAAGAGATCAGTTTATAATTTGATTTGTTAAAAAGTTTTTTGGAGATGAATAACATGGATTTTTGCAAGTAAATGCCTGATGATACTTAATCTTAAATTTAAATTAGTGGGGGATATCCAGAAAGTGGTACTGTTGTATGAAATTTTAAGTTATTGAAGAAAAGATATTAAGTTTTTGTTTAAGTAAAGGGTCTGTCTTCATTGATCAGCTTTTGAAAGGAGTTTTGCATTGACTTGCTGACCTTTTAAAGCCATACCTGAGGTTGTCCTTTAATTAAATTGCCAATAATAACAGCTACAGATCATAAATGCCCCCACCCTTTAAAGAAAAATCTAGCTTTGCATCTTGTTTTATGTAAGCTTATAGAAAGAAGTTTCTTAGTTTTTTTGTGAATGGTCGCAAAGGGACATTGTGCAAAAAGGGCCTGAGAACTGTTTAATGTGAATGATAGACTTGTGTAATTATTTTAAATAAGTAATTTTTAGAACTTTTTTTTTGTTTGTTTCAATGGGACTTGAAGTATCTTCAGAAAATGCAATTGAAAAAATAAAGCAGTAGGGAAAACATGGTAATCATGTTTAGACAGTACCAAATGGAGATTTGCACAGAATTGCATGTGCAACTGCTGACAGGCCATACACTTGGCTCTTGGGAAGCATAAGTTTCTCACCATCTTTAAAATATAAAGAAATAAAATTAGGTAAGTATCCTTTTTAAATGATACTGATACCTGATAACACAGTTTTCCTAGTGTTCTTAACACTTACTTTTGTATGATTTTTTTAGTCATTTTCAGACCCTTATAGATACGATAACACTAACATAGGACCTAATGTGAATATTTAGCTGGATTAAAAAATTATTGGGACAATCTTGTTTTTGAGTGGATTTTCACTTACTATGATTGTTATATTTTGATGCATTAAAAATTATGTTGAATACTTTTTCCACTTTTCTCAAGTTTTTTCAATTCTCTTGCCTTCTTTTGATTGACTCTTTGTGCCATTTTTTCTAGTCTACTATAAATGGTAAACCCTACCTATCTTTTAGAAGTATAGCCTTATTTGATATATAAACAAATACCATACATACAGTTCACCCATTTAAAGTACATAATTTAATGATTTTTAATGTATTATCAGAATTGTGTGACTATTACCACAGTCTAGTTTTAGAACATTTTTAGCCTCCCTGAAAGAAATCCATTAACTGTTACTCCCCATCTTTCTTTCTAGTCCTAAGTAACCACCACTTTTTTGGACTCCGTAGATTTTTTTGTTCTGGATGTTTCATATAAATGGGATCATTTAATATGTGGTCCTTAGTGACTGACTGATTTTTACCATAATATTTTCAAGATGCATCCATGCTGTAGCATGTATTAATTAGTACTTCACATCTTTTTATAACCATGTATTATCCTTCTATTGTTTGTATAATGCCACATTTTATTTCCCTGTTCATCAGTTGATGGGCATTGACCTTTGACTATTAAGAATAATGCCTCTATGAATGTTTTTATTTCTCTTGAGTTTATACCTAAGAATGGGATTGCTCTGTCATATGGTGACTCATGTTTATTTATTTATTTAAAAGATTTCATTATTTTTAGAGAGGAGGGCAGGGAGGAAGGAAGAAAGGAAGGGAAAGAAGCGTCAGTGTATGGTTGCCTTTCACCTGCCTCCAGTTACGGACCTGGCTGGAGACCTGGCTTGCAACCTGGTTATGTGCCCTGTCTGGGAAATCAAACCAGCAACCTTTCAGCTTGCAGGCCAGTGCCTTAATGGTAACTCATGTTTAACCTTTTTGAGGAACTGCCAAACTGTTTCCTAAATAGGGACATCATTTTACATTTGTGGAAGCATTGTATGAATAGTTTGCTTTCTTCGTATCTTTGCCAATGAACACATTATCCTTCATTTTGATGATAGCCATCCTAGTGGGTGTGATGGGGTAACTCATTGTGGTTTTAATTTGCTTTTCCCTGATGACTAAATGATATTGAACATTTTTTGATATGCATTAATAAGGTTATTTATATATCTTCTTTGGCGAAATATCTGTTCAGATACTTCACCCATTTTTAAATTGGATCATTTATGTTTTTATTATTGAACTGTAAGTGTTCTTTACATAATGTACTAGATAGACACAAGTCCCTATCATGATTTGCAAAACTGTTCTTCCATTCTGTGGGTTGTCTTTTTACTTTGAAGCAAAAGTTTAAAAATTTTGATGATGTCTGTTTTTTTTTTCTCTTGTTTCTTGGACTTTGGTGCTGTATTTAAGAAACTGCCTGACATGAAGCTTTACACCTAGTTTCTTCTAAGAGTTTTATATTAAGGTCGGCGATTCATTTTGAGGTAATGGTTGTGGATAGTATAAGGTAGGGGTCCAACTTTATTCCTTTTCTGGTGCCAGTACAGCTGTATCAGCTGGATTTATTCTTTTAATTGTTAATGTAGAAATTATAATATGCATTCCTAATTGGAATTTCTATTATGGTAGAATCTTTTTCCTACCGTTTACACATTGGAATGCTGATCCCCCTTTGTTTTGAGTTTTGAGTTGGCAAAAATTGTGGTTTTATCTTTTTTAAAACCTAGAAATCAGATATTGTTATTTAATCAATTTATGCAATTACTGTCATTATGTTTTTTAAACTTTAATTTTACTAAAAAAAATCATTCCTTTTTACTATTCAGGGGTTTCTTCTTCTTGAGACAAACTAAGGAGATTTTAGTAATTCTTTTAGTAAGCCTGTTGGTGATACAAGCTGTTTTTGCTTAGCTGAAAAGGTATTTTGCCCCCCATCTTGAAAGGTAGGTGATGTACCTTTCCAATAATTTTGGGTTCCAGGATTTATTCTTAACCCTTTGAAGGTTACTTCGCTGTGTGCTGGATTCCATTATTGCCTTTGAGCAGTTGGTTGTCATTCTGAGAGTTCTTTCATGGATAGTCTGCCTTTTCTTCGGCTCATTTCTCATTGTCCGGTGTTTTGCAGTTTTCTTATGATAAACTTTAGTCCTGCCCTGCAGCTGTGTGTGTAATAGCAAAACTGTAAACCTCAAGAGGAAGAACTATATTCATATTTTAATTGTGAATAATATGTTTACATGGTCTCTTCTACCAGGCTCAATGCCTTGTACATAATACATTCCTCAGAGATTCTTTGCTTGAATTATGGTTGAGCTGCTATTATATAGCCGCTTGACTATGTAACATAGACTATATAACATAAAGAGCATAGTTTAGAATATTTTAAAATATTACCTAAAATATAGTGAATGCTTAGGAACATTCATTTGTTTTTATTTTTAAAAATGATGGGGTTATATGTAGCATTAAAAAATGGTTATTTTATTTATTTTTCTCATAGGATATGGTCCTAACTGGCATTAGCAAGAAAGGAAAAAAGTATCATGGTCTATAAAATTGAATGATTGGCTTTAGGTTAGAGTTAATTTTTTTGTTTAAAAATATAAAATATAAGCCCTGGCTGGTGTGGCTCAGCTGATTGAGCACTGGCCTGCAAACCAAAGGGTCAAGTGGTTCGATTCCCTGTCAGGGCACATGCTTGGGTTGCAGGTCAGGTCCCCAGTTACAGGCGTGCGAGAGGTCCCACATGGGTTACACAATGATGTTCTCTCTTTCTCCCCTTCTCTCTAAAAATTAATAAGTAAAATATAAAAAAATAAATAGATACATGCAATATTTAATATTGACTGAGAAATTTATTAAGCTATTACATGTAAATTCAGAATATTTTGATACCAGGCCGCATAGTTTCCTGACTACATTTTTTTAACTGTAAACACTCCTGATTTATAGTTATATGTTTGGAGAGTGTGGTCTTTTTACATTTAATTCCTTCTTAATTTAATAAGGATAGAGGAGAGATAGACTCTCCCTAAAAAAAAAAAAAGAAAGAAAGAAAAAAGAGAAGATAGAATTAACATACTCATCCCTTGCCAGGTAAGAATAACATCAGAGTTAAATGGAAGGTTAGGATTTTCTTCAGAATTCAGAATATGTTTTCTTATGTATAATTCACTTGCATCATCAGGTTACAGCAGAATCCTCACATTTTCCACTTAAAAGCTGAAATCTCTCTGGAAGCATTAGTTCTCCTGTGCTCTCTGTGAGTGCTATAAACCGTATCTGGTTTTTAAAAGAACTATCCTCTGCTCGTTTCAGCTTTCATTGTTGTTACTTAGATGTGGGCTGATGTCCATTGTAATATTTTGCATTTGGGATTTGTGGCTACAATTAGATAGTATAATATAATACATTGGGAAGTGCATTGTATCTCCTAATTGTTTTATTCGGGTAAGACAACATTTTTTAAAACATTGAAATTGTTAAAATCAATATTATCTAGATTCATCTCTGTCTGAGATATAATGATCCTTTTTTCAAATATTCATACTGCCAAGTATTTAATTCATGTTATATGTGTGTATGTGCATTATGTATGTGAATAGACTAAGCCTTTATTCTTAGTTTTGACAGTAATGAATTCTGAATGTCACAGGAAATCAGGTTTTACATTAGAACTCAGATGTTGATGATGGTTGAACTTAAGATATTTAACCTTGAAGGCTTCAGAACTAAAATCAGAGCCAGGTGGAAAAATGTTGCAGTGAATAGAAAGAACAGCAGTCACTTAAATGTAACACTTTTAAATGTAACAGTTTTAAATGTAAAGTGGGTCCCTGGGCCCCTCTCAACCTGACTCAGTCTCATGGAGCAGGGTTCTGGATCCTATGAAACTGCTTTTGTATGCTACAGTTTGAATGGTTTTCAGATTTGAGTAAATACGAGGCAATTGTTGATTTTCTCTGCATTTGGAAAACAAGAAAGTAGCACATTATCAGATGTAAGTAGCAGCAAAGACCTGTGATCTCTGTTCTCAGATGTTTCAGCAATGACATGGAAAGTGAGACAGTCAGTCAGTCAGTCACCTGATAACATTATTCATACTTTAGATCGCTGTTCTTTGACATAGTTCAATCTCTGAGGTTGCAAACAAAACATCTTTTCAGAAGCTTGACTTTTTGGAAATTAAAACAGGACATTGTATAGAGTAAAATGTAAAAGCATCTAATTTTTTCTCTTCCACTATGCAGGGTATACCTTTGTGTATTAAGTTTTGGGTGTATTCTTTCTGACCATTTCTCTGCTCTTGAATAAGTGTGTATTTATATGTATTAATTTATATGTTTGCATATTTTAAATATTGATTTTTTTTTAGTTCTTTGTGTAGTGTGCAGTATAGACATTTAGCCTTTTTCTGTTACATTGAAAATAACATTTACTATTAGCTTTTTTTTTTCGTAATGTCATAATAACTAACACCTTGCTTTGTGCCAGGAGTTCTGAGTCCTTTATGTGTGTTATCTTTTGAATCCTCACTGTTTTCCTCTCCACTTCCGCATGAGGTGCCTGTGAAGCAAGGAGGTTAAACAACTTGTTAGGTGCACACGACGACTAAATGGTAGAGCCATGACTTGAGTGTAAAAAGACTGATTTCAAAACATCACACTTAACATTATATCTTTACTTATAAATTTTTTATTTTTTATTTTTTCAGGTTTAATTTATTACTTTTAGAGAGAGGGGAGGGGAGAGAGGCAGAGAGGGAGAGAGACATCAATGTATGGTTGCCTTTCACCTGTCTCCAGCTACGGACCTGGCTTGCAACCTGGTTATGTGCCCTGGTTGGGAATCGAACCAGCAACCTTTGGGTTCGCAGGCCGGTGCCTTATCCACTGTGCCACCAGCCAGGGATAAATGCAAAACACTGAAAATTTAAAATTTGATATGAAGCTTATTAAAAAAACTAAAGATATTTTTAAGAGACTACAGTGATTTTAATATAAATGTTTAGGAATGCAACATACATGTATATATGATAAATAGATATAATACTATGTAACATATGCAAATGTTCCATAGACTTTTGGGGATATTTGCCCTATGTAATTTTATTTTTTAATCCTCGTTTAAGGATATGTTTATTGATCAGTTGCCACCTGTATGATCCCCGACTGGGGATTGAATCTGCAATCTAGGTATGTGCCCTGATCAGGGATTGAACCTGCAGCCTTTTTGGTGGATGGGACCACAGTCCAACCCACTGAGCCTCCTGAGCAGGGTGCCCTATTTCTATTTATAACTGACCTTCTTGAGTAGCACATTCTTTGTTTTCTTCCACTGATTTCACAACAGCCTGTTAATCTCCCTCTTGCCAAGCATTTTGTGTAATCCATCCTCAGCGTGCTACCAAAATAATCACTCTAAGTGCAGTTTTGATCCTGTCACTCAGTCCTTTGTTAGGAAACTTTCAGTGACATCACATTTCTTGCTGAATGAAGTCTGGGCTCTTGCCTTAGAGGGCATTTGAAGACTTGTACAACTGTTCAGCCGCACCTTTGAAGAATTGTCTTGAGCAACTCTTCTTGATACTTACTCAGTACTGCAATTAAATGGGGGTAATTTGCTTTTCTTCTGTTGGAACCACATTCTCTGGCTTCATATTAGATCAGCCAGTTTCTTCAGCAGCAGAAGCAGCTGACTAGCTGAGTGAGCAGTTGAGGAATTTATTTAAGGGTGTTTGTTACCTTACAGAATTTGGGAGAGAGCTGGAAAACTAGGCTTAAGGTGAAGCTTGCAGGCGGATCTGTCTCAACTCACCTCTGAGGACCGACACTCGCCCTCCTGCGCCACCCAGCGCGGGAGGAAGCCGCTGCCCGCACAAGTGCGTCCGGGGCTGGAGCTTGACTTGGCCACGTGGGGCAGCGCCGCGGGAGGCTGAGGCCGCCGAGTGGAAGCGGCACAGTGGCCGCTGCTTTCTCGTGACTCGTGACTCGCTTCCAAACTGAGACTTGTGCAGGTGCTTCTCAGTGTCTGCATCCGAGTTGCAGGGAGTGTGTTGGTAATTAGAGATCTCAAATTTATTTTGGGAAGTTAGACATTCAAGGTGAGAAATTTTCTTGGTATAAAGGTTCAGCAGAAGCTAATAAGAAGCTTGAATATGATAAATGTCCACTATAATATTTCTGCTTATTCCTCCATTATAGTATTTTTCTCCCTTCATCCTCCAGGTAGATAAATTTCATGCAGAGACCTACTGGAATTCCATTTTTTGAATTAGTCTGCCTGATTCATTCTCATCTGAATTTTCTTACCACTTTTCCAACATTTCTTTCCCCCTTACTTTATTTTTAAAACAATGTAAAAGCTCAACAGTGATATTTAAGCATATTCTAGTGTGAGTCAAACAGTATGGAAAGAGAATAAGCTGTGAAAGCTACTTTTTACCATGTACCTCTTCTACCCCACACTTCATGTTGCTGTCCCATTTTCTAGATACCCTTTGGTAACAACTACAATCTTTGCTTTTAAGTTGGCACATTTTATGATGAGTTGACATGTGATGGTAAGTTCATTGAATGTAAAGGTGTTTATTTATGCTTTGGGTTTGCATAGAGACTACTAAAACTAGCTGTGTGTAGTATATAATATTGTGTGAAGGCCTGACCTAAGGCAGTAGCTATGTAATCATTTTGAAAGTGAATACTTACAACTTGGGTATTTTGTGAATGCGTATAACGGTAGGAACCAAGTGTACTCCAAACAAGAGTTCTGTCCTGGGAAATAAATAATTGACAATGCTGTTAGGAAGACTGAGAACATTAAGAACTATTCTGTATCTGTGAGGCCCTTTCTGATTATTTTCTAAAATTGCAGGAGCTCCTTTACTCATATTTCTGATTTGAATCAGAGCTTTGGAAAACCGCTAAAATAGATTTGGCAGATTTCCACAGTTTAAGAAAGACTGAAAAATACCATTTTCTGGTAGAGTTGTGTCTGAGTCTGCTTGCTCTCTGTGGGGAGATACATTTTTCTTTTAAATGTACAGAACTTATATTAAGTAGGGTGAATATAAACCTATGTGTGATCATTGTTCATCTTTCAGTAGATGGTAAATGGGCACATATTTTGTTAAGTATTTATTTTTAGAAAAGAATGTTT
Organism: Noctilio leporinus; assembly: GCA_004026585.1. NCBI lineage: Eukaryota > Metazoa > Chordata > Mammalia > Chiroptera > Noctilionidae > Noctilio > Noctilio leporinus. The sequence continues at coordinate 177,682 of PVIW01002602.1, forward strand.
GAAAGTTTCACATAAACTGAAAGGAATAATAATAGTTATTACTCATTTCGATAAATACCTCTAGAAAACTTGTGCTGGGGAACTTGTGCAGGTTGTTTATTGGCATTTTGCATTTTGCCTCTTTTTCCTCTTAATTACAACTAATTTGGCATTCTTTTCTCTTTCCAGATCACTCAACTTCAAGTGGCACATTAGCTTTTAAGCCTAGTCGCTCATTGGTCACTCTTCCTACTGCCCATGTCATGCCGTCTCACTCCAGCACTTCAGTCTCCAAACACAGGGAGTCCCTGACATCAGATGTCGCAGAGTGGAGTACAAGCCTCATGCAAACGTTGGGAAACCACGGTAGGGGGGAGCAGGACTCCTCACTGGACATGAAGGACTTCCGGCCCCTCCGAAAGTGGTCCTCTTTATCCAAACTCACTGCCCCGGATAGCTGCAGTCAGGGGGGCACTGCACACACTGGAGAGTCGAGGAGTGGTTTGGAAAAGACAGGGAGAGGCCAAACTCTAACCTCACAGCTGAGGACAACTGGGCCTCGCTGCTTCCACGACAGTATGGAAATGCTGAAGCTAGAGGACAAGGAAATAAATAAAAAACGATCATCAACACTGGACTGCAAGTATAAATTTGAGAGCTGTAGCAAAGAGGATTTCAGAGCTGCTTCTTCCACTCTGAGGAGACAGGCCTTAGACATGACATACAGTGCCTTACCTGAAAGCAAGCCCAACATGACAAGCTCAGAGGCTTTTGAACCTCCAAAATGTTTACTGCTTGGTCAACAGGCAGTAGGTGGAGTCCCCATTCAGCCTTCTGTGAGGACGCAGATGTGGCTCACAGAGCAGCTGCGGACAAACCCTTTGGAAGGTAGACCTGCAGAAGACTCTCACAGTTTAGCTCCTTGGCAACAGCAGCAAATTGAAGAATTTCCGCAGGAGAGCGAACCACTGCAGGTAAGACTCAAAATCTAGTGTTTGCTGCCCTCTGGCGGCTATTAAGAGTATAACAGAAGCACACTTGCAGTTATCATGTGACAATATGGCACTGGCAGAGACTGTTTTGCTTCTCCTTTCCCCTGAAAGTCAGTAAGTATAGATGCTATAAACTCCAAAACTACCTTATTGATAAACAAAACTTAAAAAATATTTGAGGTTGTTTAACATGAACAACCTGATTTTACTTTCCTTCTCATTTATTCAATGGACAAAAAAATAAAACATCAGTTCTAAAGAAACTTGAAACAGAAACAAAGGATCTGTGCTTGGTATTAATGAACATTAATTTGGGAATATTTATTTTGTATTGTATTTTGTTTCTGTTCTATCAAATTCAGAACCCGGATGATTCTCTCCCTAGCACTTATTGCTTAATACTTCTGGGCCTATTAAATCATGAAGGGATATGTTCAGAGAAGATTCAGGCTTCTAATGATTTCAACATATTTCACTGAAAATTTTCGCTTATATGAATCAAAAATACAAATAAAAATCTGATAAAATGACAGTTAAATGACTTGGATTTTTTCTAACATATAAGAGTGGAAAAGTTTTATTTTAATAGGATGTTTTATGTATTCTGTTACACTTATGAAAAGAAATAATTTCTTATTTTTACACCCTGTTTTGTCTTTAATTTTTTTAATGTTGAAGATAATATTTCATTGAAGATGTGGACACTATAGAACATTCTGAGTAGGTAGGGTATGTCATTATGGAACATCATTAGTGAAAAAGTATATAAATGAATTTTGTATACATGCTTTAATAAATAAAATTAGTAACCCTTGACATTTTTCATCTGTCAACTTCTTTATGTTGTATTGGAATATAATTTTTAGACATTTTACAGTGTGCTGTTAGGAAGAACAGATTGTTTTGGGAATTATTATTTTCCACTTTGCCATAAAACTCAAAAGTAATCAAAGGATAAGTAATTTGTTGATAGAAGGAAATTCATTATTTTATGTAGGTCTGCCCTCTTGTGTCTGTGCTAGGAAATCTTGATCTTACTTTATATCACTGAAAACAACCTACAAAATCAAAACTGCTTATATTAGATTTTTATGTTCATATAACTCATAAGTATATTAAAGAATGATTTCACCAAGTTCAAGAAGGTCATTTTAATGTAAGTGATTGCATTAAATAAACATTGTAAAGGCAACATTAAACATTTAAAAATTAGTTCATTTTTAGGAATGTGAATTAAATTTGGAATTTATTTTACAGTAGAAAGTATTTATTTGGTATTTAAAAATTTTAAATACATTGCTTTATTCTGTTTTGCTCTTTACACATCATGATTAACAGAATAAATAAGTGAAATTTAAAGAGTGGATTTTGGCTCTATATTATATCTGAGTAACAGTGTTCTGTAATCATCAAGTATAAGGTTGTAACTTCTGTTAAAGGCAGAATGAAAAACAAAAACATCTTCTAACTTAATAAGGAAAACCATACACCTGCACAGTTTATAGTTTGAAGTTGATGTTGTAATGAACAATGTATTGAAAAGCATAGAACTTGTTATTTCAAATTTTCCACTTATTTTTAAAATCATGCAGCTAATTACAGAACTTGGTTACTTTTTGCATGATTGTAATTACTGACACTAGGTGGACGATGTCTTGTTATTTATGAGCTTCCTAGTTGGTAATAGAGCTCTCCAATCCATAGATAAGCCTTTGCCCAAGAAATCCCCGTCAGTATGAGATCCTTTTCCCCCAATTCCTCAGACATCAGTGAACCTCCTCTCCTCTCCAGTACTGTACAGGGAGTCAGAAAAAAAATTAAAATAATGTTCTGTGTCACTGGTTCTGCTAGCAGCAGTTAGTCAATACTGACTTTTCAAATTCTTTTAGTAACCATATTTTAACAAATCATATAGTAAATTAAATGTTCCTACTCCTTTAATATTTGCTATATTAGTAATATGTCTTGAAGTTAAAATTATCAGATGATATAATGCAGATGTATCATGCTGGACTTCATTTTCAACTGAGTCAACCTAAATTACCAAATTTTGGTTGAATGTATTTTGTAACACCAATTTTTACTTCCCTTGTTTTATGAGTTGTTGGGAGATATTTTTTAATGAGCAGAGGGCAATGGAAAGTGTATTCAGCAAGAAAATAATTGTAGATCAGCTTTCCTGGGTATATAATTTAGTGTAGTAGAGTGGCTTACCAAACACAAGGGGAGACCCCAGGAAGTCCCAGAATTCTCTTCTGGAGGGCGGGCCCCTTGTAGCACAGGCTTCCCCTGCTAGGTGAGTGTTCTAGGAAGCCATCTGTATCAGTGCACCAGCTGGTATTGTTATGAGAGGCTGCATTTGGCGTCAGTGAATTATTTTTTGAAGACTTACAGTGCATTTGCCCATTTCATGATGGGTGATTTATGAGTGCACCTGCCCATACTGTGCTGAGTGTCCATCACTTTTTGACCAAAATCAACTTGACCCCTGTGCCTCACCCTCCCTATTCACTGTCCTTGCCCTGAGCGACTCTTTTTGTTTCCCTGGATGCCTGGATGAAGAAAGTCATCAAAAGAAACCGTTCTGCTGATGTGGAAGAGGTGAAACAAAAAGAACAGCTGAAGCATTAAAAGATATCAAAATTGATGAGTTCAAATTTAATTTTCTCCCATCTCTGTGCATCCCATGGAAGTCCAGCTCAATCTGTTGCCTCCATTTCCAAGCAGTGGTAAAATGTCTTCATAGGTTTATTGCATCAAATGGAATACTTTGAAGGTGACCGAAGTTTAAACATGTAAGAATAAATACACAATTTTTAATAAATAACTTATGTTTGTTTTTTTTTTTGCACCCCCCCCCCCCCCGTGTTTACCATTTGGTTGGTAAGATTAAGGAAAAGAGCTGTATCCTGTCATAAACAATTGTAAGACAAAAGTTTATTTCAGAATATGATAAAAAATAAGTTAATTTTGGAGAGAGAATTCAAGATTTTATTTTTAATGCTTGAAATATGATATTGTTCTTACAGTCTTTTGCTTGCCTACACTGAGTATGCTAAAAGATAGTCTATAAAATCTAAAGTTTTAAGATTTCATGATTCCAAAGATATAGTATAGCAACTTACATAGTCTAGCTCAGATAATCAACTACAGTGCTGTACGTTAAGGTTAGACTCTGTTCTATTAGTGTATTAGTAATTATGGCCAGTCACCCTGTCTCGATCATACTATCCTAGGGAGATGGTTATCTACTACTAGAATTCTATAACTCTTTGAAAAAGTAAGTAAAGAAAAATTTTACTTATGTAAGAGTGTGGCCTTACTTTTTCCTATTTGATTCTCATAAACTTCAAAAAATGTTAGGGTAAGTACAGAAAGAGAATGCAATTCTGTTTTAGAATGGAGGTCATGATAGTTACTACAAATGTGTCTGTGTAATAATAATAAAGATAACATGAGTGAGCTATTTCAAATAATGACACTTCATCTGAATGATTACTTTGGTACTTGTGAAGACCTGAAAAGTACTTAATAAACATCAAAGAGGCTTTTTACAGTACAATATAAATTATATTTATCCCCAGTAGTGAAGCTAATGCTTTATATATGTTGTGAACTTACTATCAGTAGTTTCAAAACTAAACTACTAGTTCATCCTCAGAAAAGGTTTGGGTTTGAAACTTACAAGCTCTGTTGCAGAAATCAACAGTTACATTATGCACACTATTTATAGTCATTTTAAAGTTAATTTTGAAAATAGAGCCCTTTTCATGTTTACAAGATCCAACAGGTGAAGACGTTTGCTCACAACTTCTGAATCTTGACCTTTTCGCTAAGAATTTCTTCTATGGAGGGAGGGGTCTGTTTTTTCTCCATGGGACGACACATTCTAAGCTGGCGGTGGCCAGCTGCAGCACTGGCGGTGTTGGCCGAGTCTCAGAGAAGCATCACGATGATGCAGATCAGCAAGAGACATATTAGGATGAGGCAGAAGTTGATAAATAGGTTCTGGAGATTTTGACGTGCTTGCTGAGGCATTTCAATGGTTGAAGCTCTTCTTATAGCAGAGCGAGTGAGGTACTGGACTTTCTCCATGACTCAGGAAGGTCAGGAAGTCTGAAGTGTTAAAGGATCAAGAGAAAGATGAAACGCAGACAGCCAAATGTGAACTCTGTTCTCTGAGGTGGTCTGTAATTAAAAACAGTAAATGGATTAGGATCATAACGCAACCTGGTCTCTGAAGAAGTCAAATACAATTTTATATTCATTTTCCTCAACATTGTTTGAACTTAATGACATCTGATATCTCCATATCTGTATATTTGTGGCATGTACACTTGTCTGTCCTCTCTGTTTTAAAAAAATTCTTATTTTTATTTTTTGGTGATGGGCATTATGATGTCTTATTTGTTCTGTTAGGAGTATAGTAACTTCATTCAGTCTTTGTCCCCTTCTCTGAAAATGACTAGCAATATAGTTTGGTTTAGGGTGCACCTTGTTTTGGGCTATTGCCTTGGACAGTTGTTCTTACATATAGTTATTTACATAAAAGATTTTATTATTTTTAGAGAGAGGGGAAGGGAGGGAGGCAGAGGGAGAGAGACATCAATGTATGGTTGCCTTTCACCTGCCTCCAGCCACAGACCTGGCTGGAGGCCTGGCTTGCAAACTGGTTATGTTGCCCTGACTGGGAATTGAACCAGTGACCTTTGGGTTCTCAGGCTGGCACCTTTCCATTGAGTCACCAGCCAGGGCCTTACATATAGTTTTATTAAGATTATTCTGTGATAATTATTATTGTGAACAATTATATTAGTGTATTAACAGCTCTAGAGAAAATTTCATGAAAAGAAATTCATGATATAAATTATTCTTCGGATGTTGATTTTAGGCCAAAATAGTTAAATGAGAAGTGTTTCACCGATACTATAGATTCAGATGTTTGTCATTCCTTTTTATGATTTTATAGCTTTGTAGAATATGATATTTCAAGCATCATTTAACAAGACTTGATATTAAGTACTGAAGACTGTCAGGATTGGAAATCAGTAATAAGGTCATCTTTATCCTACTATCTACCACAGACAGTTCCTATTTACAAGTGACATAATCATATAGGTAGTGGTTTCCATTTGTGTTTTTGTGGAGCTCCCACAAGCTATTCTATCTTATTAATTAGTTGTTGCCTAATTATCTGTTCTAATTAATAAACAAAATAACACTTAAGTAGTACCTCATGGTAGAAAAATTAGATATATTAAAAATTATATTAAATGTCCTGAGTTAATAGCTAGTAAGATTTGGGATATTTTGTTGTCAATTAGGATACTTCTATATAAATTTTAAAATAAAAGTTAGATATGGAATAAAAAATAACCATAATGAACTGCCTAGAGATCATGGCTGTTAACATTTGTTGATTATCATCGTTAATGAAGATATTACTGCCATACCGCAATTGCCGGAGTTAATTTTCTCCCATTTCTATACACCCCATGAAAACCCTGCTCAACTTGTCTGTTCCATTTGTGACAGAGACGAGTGATCAAGAGAGAAAAGGGCGAACTGAAGGAATGGGACGGGGGAGAGAGAGAACAGGCATCGTAACTGAGAACTTAGCATTCATTTTTATCAGGAAACCATGTGGCATATGATAGATTCTGTAGTTCCAGTACTTGCGTTTGGCAGTATTATGATTTGAATTAGATACCAGATGCACGTTCATTTGGCTGGACAATCTGGCCTCTTTTGTAGTGTTTGGTCTAGAGTGAGGAGATCCCAACAGCCAGTTTATATCACAAACTTCATTCTCTTGAAGAGCTGGTAACCTGTGTTTCTCTAGTGTACTCTCTAGCACGGTGACTTTCAACCTTTTGCATCTTTTGGCACATATAAGCTAGTTACTAAAATTCTGTGGCCAGAGTTTATATTTATATTGTATTTTGCTGATATAACAACTGATAAAAAATAGGTATAATTTTGGTTTATTCACACCTAGCAGCTGTTGTTGTGTTAGCTGTTAATCATTTTTTTTTTTCAATTGACAATTAAGGAAAAAGAGTCAGTATCCCAGACTAAATAGGTACCCCATGTTTTAAAAAAATGTTTGCGGCATACCAGTTGAAAATTACTACTCTAGCGTGTATATATACACACACACATACACATGGATATGTATCTGAAATATGTACTTTATACTTATATATGCCAGTGACTGTTACTTAATTTGTAACATTTTCAACTTGGTATATACTTATTTTTGTTAGGTTCCCTCAGGTAAAATACTATAAAAGGGTTTTCTTTAAGAAAATGTATCCTTGCCTTGGCTGGTAGCACAGTGGATAAGGTGCCAGCCTGCGAACCCAAAGGTCACTGGTTCAATTCCCCAGCCAGGGCACATAACCAGGTTGCAAGCCAGGTCTCCAGCCACGTCTGTGGCCGGAGGCAGGTGAAAGGCAACCATATACTGGTGTCTTTGTCTCTTTCTGCCTTTTTCCTTCCCCTCTCTCTAAAAATAATAAATATTTTTTAAAAAAGAAAATGTATCCTTTAAGTTGCTTCTGCTTATATTTGCTTATAGTAGATTGAACTTACACTACTGGGTAATTGTGAGGAAGATTTCCTTTTTTCCTTTATCATTTGACTAGTTGGCTTTATACAAGGATTTGTAACTCTACAGTTAAGAAAGAAATACAAATTAATTAGCTTTGGCCATTTTCTATTTGAACTTAAGTTTTTGTTCAGTTTTAGAACCTAATAGTTTAAAAGGTCTGAATTTAAAAATTAGTTTGAAATAGAACATGAAAAAGGAAGAAGCTAACCAGTTGTTCATCATGAAGAATTATATATACAAGAGTCATTCTCTATTCTGACACTGATGTGTAGTGTGCCAGTCACATGAAGCGTGTCATCTTTCCATAAATACTTCATTCCTTTTATGATTCTGTCTCTTGCACATGTTGTTCTGGCTCTGCCTGGAACCTCCCCCCTCCCTTGATTCTTTGCCAGGCAAATTTCAGTTGATGCTTAAGGCCCAGTTTAAATATCACTTCCTAATAAAACCTTTCATTACTCTTGAAGGTAGATTGATTCAACTCCGCTTTTTTTCAAAAAGGTGTTAGTGTTCCCTATATCAGGATAGCTGTCAGGCTGTGCAGTAATTTTGATTTGCATGTTTGTGTCCCCAACTAGACTTCTAGTTCATGAGTAAAAGGAACCACATGCTTATTTTGTATTCTGGCACTTGGTGCATAATTGACAGTATTTGAATAAATCAATGAAGTTGGGTAAAAAATTATGTCTTTAGTATTTTTAGAAAATTGCGAATGATCAAAGCTACTGCTGTGATGAACAGATTACCAGTTAGAGTGATAGAATTTGATAGTGGAACACATAATCCCCAATATTCTTCTCAAGTCTTTTCCTATTACAGATGAGGACAATGAGGGTTTAGAGTATTTTTATTAGTGTACTACAGTTTAGGTAATTTGTTAATGATTAATAACATTGACCTGAGCTAGGCTTTGTACAAATGGGTATTTGGTGTTTGTGAAGTGTAAGGTGTTGTGCCCTAAACAGATGGTGACTTTAGTCAAAGAACTAGTATGGAAGAACCATGGACATGGACAACAAGTGGGATTGACTTTGGTGGGGGAGTGAGTGGGTGGGGAAGAGGACAGAGGGGAGTAAAAAGGGGATGTAATACAACAACAATAAAATTAAAGAGAGGTGCTCTCTGCTGATGAAAGTATGATGAATATACTTTAAAGATAATCTCATAATATTTCAATAACTAGTTGTTATTTTAAAAGATCATTTGTTCTTAGAAGCAAGTTAAGTATAAGGGAGACAGCCAAAGATTGTGGTTTGTATTTTGTCAAACTTAGAAATGTAATCATTCTAAAGTGATTTGTAGTCACTTTATAATCTTACACTAAAACCAAAAACAAATCTGCTTTACATTTTACATGCTGAAGTGTTAGCTGTGTGCATTCAAATTATTGGGCCCAATTTATTTTACACTGGTACAGTCTGAAGTGTGTTGGGTCCTAATTCTGCTGAACTTCCAAAATATGTGTGATAATAAGCCAGAGGTTATTCATACAACATATAAGAGGCTTCCTCTTATATGTTGAGAGTTGAAAAGCAGTGTATGGGAACCACGTGGTCTTATTTTTGGAGTTGTCACTGCTCTAATGACTGTTCTGAGCCTCTTCCCACTTAGCTAAGCTGTTAACTGAGTAATATTTGGCAGAGAACCTAGAGTAGTAATTTTACTTTATTTTCATTTTACCTGATTTTTTTTACAGCATTTTAAAAGGATAATCAGAAATTGATTGTGTTGGGATGTTCTGAATTTGTATTTGAATTAAACAGCCATGGAGACTGAAATTAGCCCTAACCCTGCTCCATCTTTTACAAAATGACAGCATGTGCAAGTTAGGTGTTTGGGACACGAGTAAGGATATTTTAAATATTAACAATTCATCTCCTAAGCCCTGGAATTAGAATATTGAAAATATGGAAGATGCTTTGATAGGACTTTGGTTGTAGAAACCTCAAATCCCTGTCTCGAGTCACATGGAAGAGACAGGAAAGTGACCATAGAGTATCTTGTATGTCTCTAGGATCTATAATTATTGTTACTTTGGAGGAATGGAAGGAATAACTAATTCTTTACTGTTCTTTGGAGGATTTATAAAGCCTTTGGTGGTTTTATTTTCTTGCTGAATAAGGTGAACTTAGGAAATGCAGTTAAGTTTAAGGTAGTATTCTGTTGATTGAACTGGAACAAGAAGAGCAACAAACCACAGGCAGCTGTAAGCCTGTAACAAATGTGTACCATGTTAGGTAACATTTTGGGTCAAAGGTACTATATCAGCTTCTGTAGGAGTCCTCACTTTGTCTGCAGTGAGTCATTTTCTAAAGTAATAGCAGATACATTCTTGTGCAAAGGGAACTGTATACTTCTGGAAATTTCTGGTGGTCTGCTTTGACTTGCTAGATAGTTGATTCTGTAACAACATGTAACAGTGTGTTGTACATGCTGAGCAGTCATCCCCAATTATAATTTAAGCACTTTCCATCCTTTCCACAACTTTCTGAACTTCATTTTTTGAAAGAGTGATACTTCTGAAATTATAAAACCTTGAGATTTTAAAATCTATATTCGTGGAGTCAAGAAGTTTGCTTTTCTTTTATTTTTGCTTATTCCTTTTATAAATGATTTTATTGATTGATTTTAGAAAGAGAAAGGAAGGGAGAGAGGAAGAGAGAAAGAAAAATCTATTTTTGTTGTTCTACTTATTTATGTACTCATTGGTTGATTCTTGTATGTGCCCTGTCCAGGAATCATACGCATGCCTATGTATTGTTTTAGTAAATGTGGGCATATTTTGCTAGTAAATTCAAGTAATAGACATTCAAGATAACAGTCTGACATACTTAATTCAATTTTTTCCATCGGTTTAGAGAATTAGGATTTTTTATGGGTTTAAATGTACAGAAATTGTTTGTAGTAGGATTATTTTGGGATTTTATTTTTCCTGTTATTTGCTGTCATTTTTGCAGATAATTCAGAAGTGATTGTGTATGCACTGACTTCTGATTTGTTGAATTAAATCAAAGGACGGTTATTAGGTTTATTATCCTGTTGACATACAAAAGTTACTTTGGTAGAATTATTTTTCTTTTGGGATTATCTAATACATAACTTGGAAGTTCTTATTGAAGTTGTGTACGATAGCAACATTCCAGAGCTTTGTTGGTCCACATTGGCTATTTGAAATGCTCTTCAAGCTGCTTCTGCCTGGTTATGAAAAGAATTGTGTACGCTTAAAAATCAACATATTGCCAGCCCATAAATTGACTCCATAATGAAATGTTTCCATTGCTTTAAAGCTGCGCCTTGAGGAAACTCAAAGAGAAATGTTCTCTTTGAAATTGGCACATTGCTGTTGTTTTTGTCTGTAGGCTTGTCTTCATTATGTTAAAATCAATTTATTTGCAATTAAAATATTCTCTCTTTAGTAGTTGAAATTTGAGATTCTTATTTTTGGGAAAGATCATGTGGGGAGGGAGTATAGGTGAATTTAAGGAAAAATGAATGCCAGTTAAATATATTCCCAATGACGTGAGTGAATTTCTTTTCCTTTTTTAAGACCTGAAGGTGGAGTACATTTTCAAAAGCACTAGAGGTCGTCAGTTGACTACAAGTATAATGGGGAGAAGCTGTATACTTAGGCCTCATTTTCATGTGTTTATTTGGTAATAAATACGTCAGAATTATGTAGGGTAAGGATACTGAGGTACTGTGTCTAGAAGCGTTCAAGGAGACTATGTGTTTTCTGATTTAGGTCACTGTAATTGAGGAGAATTATTTTGTGGATTTCAAGCTTCTTGGTTTTCTCCTTGGTGGTACCATCAGCACTATGTTAATGAATAATTTAGATGAAAGTTAGTGATTTCCATAGCATAAAAAAACAAAATTTCTGTTTAAGCACCTCAAAATATATGGGGTTGAATATTTTATTTTATTTATTTATTTATTTTATTTTTTAAAAGATTTTATTTATTATTTTTAGAGAGAGGGGAAGGGAGAGAGGCAGAGAGGTAGAGAGACATCAATGTATGGTTGCCTTTCACCTGCCTCCAGCTACAGACCTGGCTGGGAGACCTGGCTTGCAACCTGGTTATGTGCCCTGGCTGGGAATCAAAACAGTGACCTTTGGGTTTGCAGGCCGGTGCCTTATCCACTGTGCTACCAACCAGGCTCTGGGGTTGAATATTTTAAAATGTAGACTGCGAGGTGGTCAGAAATGAAATTGGGGAAAGCTAAAGATTTAATATGAACTGGAATAAAGTATAAAAAGTAGGGTTTTGTGAAGTTTTGAGAAGTTAACCTGTCTCGATTTTAGGCTAAATAGATTAAAGATATCAAGCCTAAATAGATTAAAGATATAACTATTTTAGCAATGAATCAAATGAAATAAAAGGAAACTTTAATTTGATTTATTGTTATTGTTTAAGTTCCATGTAATTGAGTTTTGCCTTGCAGAGTGTATTACTTAATAACTAAGGTTATCTATCACTTCTCATACCCCTGGCTTGAAAATGATCAAGGTAATATATAGACTATTAAGGGCATATAGTGCCTTATGAATAAATTAACTTTAAATAAAATGGAGTAGGTTTATATTAAAATTCAAATTTGTATTATCTAACTTTGCTTTTTAGATTACCATTAACATTATTTTGAGGACTTTTAATTTATTTTGCTTTTCCAGTGTCATGATTTATTTTTAACTCATGATGATCTCTCAATAGGATGTGCATATATGTGTTTTAGAGTCAGAAAGCCTTGCTTCCTGCCAAGGCTCCACCATTTCCTAACTCTGTGACCTTGGGCAATTCACCTTTCACATCCATTTCCTACATTGTAAAATAGAGATGCTAAGTCAAACAAATAGGGAAATAAGAGGATCAAATGAAATATTTATAAACACAAGTGCTTTTAGAAAATTGTTTAAGAATAAAGAAGGAAGTTTTAATTGAATATTTCTAGGATTGGCAATAAATATACAATCTTACTTAGAGAGGTAACATAATCTTTACATTTAATATTTACTTAAAATTTTAATGTAGAACTTATTACATAATACATATTACATTTAATAATTTTTGAATTTTTTGAATTTTAAAAATCTATACAAATATTCTGTTTCTAATTCATGAGATTAAAAACAATATGTACAAATATGTAACCAAGTATAATTTTTTTCTGGAATTTGTTTTTCCTTTATGTTCACTAAAATACTAAGGTAATATTTAAAATTTGAACTTTAGTAGATGATAGTGATGTGACTTCTCTTAATAAAGCCAAGAACTCTAGCTCTTTTAAATGGATTTTGTAATTTGAACATCTTTCACATTCCTTCCATTTTATTGCATCTGGCACTTTTACCACTTAACACATTGTTGCTGGCAATGCTGTACAAAACCTAATGCAAGGGCAAACACCAGTTAACTAGCAAACTACATTCACCTGGTCGTTCATTTTAAACCACATGGCTCTATAAACAAAGATAAGACTTAAATTTTACCTTATGATAGAGATGAACTAGTTGCCATATAATGTCTGGCAGTAGGGTATATTTGTAATTTTAACAAGTCACTGCTAATTTGGACATACTTTCTGAGGATAATTTTAACTGCAAAATGTATGCTTTTTTAGAAATTGTCCATTTTTTGGAATAATATGCAGTGTGGAGACAATTTGGTACTAGGAAGACTGACAAACACCTCGTTTGATATGTGAGAGTGTAATTTGGAATTTGAATAAAAATGAATGAACATATAAAATCTTTACTGATGACTTCTATGTAATATTAAAGGAAAAACGTTTTATGACTATAAAGATATTAAGAGGCAATTAGGGTGCCTCAGTGACAGCCCAAAAATGAGAGGTTATATGCTTTAAGGAAAGCTGTGTAGGGATATACAGAGTTCTTATCTGTATAAAGCAGTAGAAATTAACATTCATTATAGAAACTTAAAATTCTAGAGGTACATTTTATTTGGACATGTATGAGAATAAAAATAATAAAATTGAATTATTACTCTTCATGCCATAGTTGAAATTTAAGAATGAAGACACATTTCATATATTAAATTGAGGATCAGATCATCAAGAATGAAGTAGAATTCAAACAGAAGTTAAAAGATTTATTGTGGCATTATTGTCCCTGAGAATTTCTTTCTTTTTTTCCCCTTCTAAATTCATGAGAGGAAGCTGAGGAACACTGGGAGATAGTAATTTGATAAAACATGTTCATTAATAGGCAGAATAAACTCTTACCATATTTGCTCAAATGAGATATTTAGGATTGTTTTGCTGCCAAAATAATGCCTGTTTTTACAGTGCTGTATTACTACTCTGTAACTTTAGACTAAAGAATTTCACATGTAATTTTGAGAAGTATTTTAAATTTTCCCAATTTGTTATTAATGATATAATACTGAATTTAATGTAAGTAATTCAATGTATTAAAAGCTTGGATTTTTTAGTAGTATTAAGTTGAGCGGACTGTATAGAGAGGAAAACAAGTCTTCAAAAGCGCTTTGAAATCATTTATATTATATATTTTTAAATCCTAGTTTATTAACACATTGTTGACTGGCAATTTTATACAAAAGCTCATGCAAGTGCAAACTCAAGTTAATTCAAGTAGCAAATTACATCCTTCTGTTCATTAACATTTCCTGTAAGGAATTATAACGATAATATTGGAATAGTCACATCAGTAATGTGCATGTTGTACAATCACAGGACTGTTCACAGTCCAGATGTAAATAAATAGCCCACTCCTAACCTGATTCTCAGCAGGGGAACAATTAACAAAATGAAGCCATTGTCTTTGCATGGAAAAATCAAATCAACACTATTGTCAAGTATAGTAACATAATTGAAATATATTTTAATTGGCAGAAACTCACTTTAGAAAAGCAAAATAAAAGTGAAAGTTAAGTTAAAATGACAAACCAGTAACTGAGATCAAAGATGAATGTAACCCTTATCATTCAAAGTTACTCTTACTGCCATTGAATGGATAATCATTTATTTAGAAATTAAGCTTTTTGTCATTTCAGCCTTTGAACTGAAATTTACATGACATGATTAATTCTATTTTGAAAAGTTCAGTAAGCTAGAATTACGGAAAGTAAGAATTACCAAAATCACTGAAATCTGTATCTTACCTTGACTGTTGTGAGGATCATATAGAGTATTATGAGTAGTATGAAGTCTTATCGGTGTTTAGCTGGAAAGTTTTCTCTGTTACCAGATTTATGGGAACAATTGAAGTAGGAGGAGGAGGAGAAGTGTTCTAAGGAGGGCTTGTGATGTCACACAGGAATTCTGAAGTTATGATTGGTTAGTATAGTCTTATCACACCCAGGCTTTTTAGAATGTCATTTATTTATCTTACTTTAGGTGTAGAAAGGTCATTAACACTTTGCGCCTGATTTATTTTTAATTTTAAAAAGCATGTGATAGATAAATGAGAAAGTAAGTTTGGGGTAGTAGAAAGCTTTTTCAAGACTCATGTATCTTTGGGTTTAGAAATGATTGTATACTGATACTGCTAATGTTGAAGAACTAAAACAGTTATAGTAATAGGAATTTTAATAGTGAAAATAATAATACTGGCTTAAGCCAAACAACTTACTGAATTTCTGTTGCTTTAATTCTGCAGCTTCATAATGCTAACTTCTAGCAAGACAATAATTAAACATTTTCACAGAAACAAATGTTATATCTTTTTCTGTTTTATTTTGTTTTCTTTCCTTATACTTATGTGTGTGAGAAATCCGGGCTAATCACTGATTTGGTTTCAGAAAATTAGCTTTTTCTTATGTTCAAAGTAAGAACTAACAAATGTATTTAATACATTTGAGTTTTCTTCAATTAGGGCTTTAACAGTATATTTATTTCCCGGGAGAGCTGTTTGTTAATATTTAATTTTTTTATACTTACAGCAGAGTGAACTCAGACTGCTTTCTTTGGGTAACAAAAATGTGTTGCAGCAGCTGTTATGTGTCCTTAAATGGAGATGATTTTGGCTTCTTCCAAAGAAAGAAAGATAAAACCATCCTCTAGACAAATCTCATTGTAAAGAATCAACTAAAACTAACAGAAAAATAATATTTCTGCAAAGATCCTCTGCGAACTTTGCAAAGGGAAAATTTACAACTTAAAAGTAAAACCCAATATTAAAAAATATTACGTGAATAATATCTGGCATTTGCTCAGTGCTGTGCAAGCACATTTTTCTTTCAATCCTTTCATAATGTCTGTTTTCATCATCAGTTGTCACTGATGACTGAAATCTAGGCTTGAAATAAAAGCATAAAGTGATTTACATTTATGTGTCAAAGATGACACATCTGTTGAGAGACTGAGGATTCAGATCAGAATGTTTGGTTATAATTCAATGACAGATTGGCATGTTTGACAGGAAAAGCATAATTATGGATTTCATAGAGTAGCATACATCAACTAAGAAATTTTGATAGTGATAGATAAATTCTGAAAAGTTTTATTTTTAGAAAGTTTGTTTTTAAATTTGTCTGCCAGATGTACATTCATTTGAAAATGAAGCTTAGAGGGATAGATCGTTATAGTATAAGCACCTGTAGTTCTAAGAAAGAGAATTAGTAATACTTAGTTGGATAAACTTAAAAACTGCCAGGAACTGAATAAAATGTCCCATAGATATTTCATATGCTGTTGTCTTTGCTTTAAAGGCAGTCATAGAGCCCTGGCTGGTGACTCAGTGGATAAGGTGCCGGCCTGAGAACCCAAAGGTCTCTGGTTCCACGATTCCCAGCCAGGGCACATAACCAGGTTGCAAGCCGGGTCTCCAGCCAGGTCTGTAGCTGGAGGCACATGAAAGGCAACCATACATTGATGATTCTCTCCTTTTCTTCCTCCCTCCCTGCCTTCTCTCTAAAAATAATGAATAAAATCTTTTTAAAAAAAAGGCATTCATAGGTGAGCACACATGCACATACATGCACCTTAGGATGCTAATTAATTGTATCAGAATGGGTAAAAATTTACTTTTCAGATTTGTACAATGGTGGGAAACTTTTATGTTTATGCTTTTTGTTTTGTTTACCTCTGCTGCTGCTTCTTATTAGTATAAATGGAGCTCTGGGAAGGATTATGTTTTACTTTTGGCCTGATTCAGCATAAATAGAAAGTTGTTTAACAAATAGGAGCATTGGTGAGCTACGGTATAATCAGAGTATTCCTCAAAAGCTCCACAGCAAGGGGCTGGAAATTGTTTTTAGAGATGCCTTGTCAGAATAGTCCTTTGGAGTCAGCCTATATAAGAAGAATCGGTTTTTGGTCACATGACTGTACGCAACTTTTGTAAGCTGCCTGGTCTGAGGAATTGGTTTGTTGTGAGGGTCAAATGAGATGAATTACATGTAATGACTATTAGAGATTATGCAACACAGGGTCTATTTAGTGTTAGTACTTTTCTCTTTTCCTTTAGAATATGGTTCTTAACCTGCAGACCATGGGTAGACATCAGTAGTCTTTGAACTTGGATAAGAAAGATTACATCTTTATTTTTGCGAAACTCTAAATGAGATTTAGTACTTTTTGAATTTTGACTATAGACCACAGTCTGCAGAAGTGTCAACAGTACGATGTCACTATAGCAATCTCAGATGATTTCATATATTATAGATGTTGCAGATAGCTTGAAATACTATTTATATTAATCACTACTTTGAAATTATCATCATTAGATTGTCTATCGAATTATTATTCAATGTATTATAGAAGCCCAAGTATTACACATTAAAAAAAATATTTCAGTGTAATTAATTTTCTAGTCCTATGCATCTTATATTTTACAACAGTTATAAATTTATGGAATTACTGCAGATCTAGTACATAGTGTTTCTGTATACCCTTCACACCATTTCCCTTTTAATATCCTATATTTGTATGGCACCTCTGTCACAGAGTTGCACTAAAATAGATTATTTTAACCAATACCCAAACTTTATTCAGATTCCCTTAGTTTTCTGTAGTGTCCCTTTTCTTTTTCAGGATTCTATCTAGGATACTAGATTGCATATAGTACTCATGTCTCCTTGGGTCCCGTTGGTTGTAACAATTTTTCAGCCTTTTTTTTTTTTTTTTTTTTTGATAATTCCAAACATTTTGAAGAATGCTGGTCTTGTAGAATGTTCCCTGGTATTTGCCTGATGTTTTTCTCATGCTTAGACTGGTTGATGTGTTTATGAGAGAAAGGCCAGAGAAGTGAAGTGCTATTTTCATTACATATTCAAGCGTACGTGCTTATCACCATGACTTACCACTGTTATTGTTAAACCTTCATCACCTGGCTGAAGTGTAGTGTTTGTCAGGTTACTCTGTTGTAGAGTTGCTCTCCCCAACCCTTTCCTTACAGTACTTAATCTCCGGAAGAAAGTCATTATGCACGGCCCACACTTACGTGTCACTACCTTTAGACTGGAATGTCTATAAATGACATGGAATTCTCTATATTATATATATAAAAATAATCCTGGGAACAGATCCAGTAGTCTTTGGCAGTAGGCAGAAAAGTCCATGGCATGAAAAGTTAATTCCTGAGTTGGAGGAAGTTTCTGTAGTTGTAGAAGTTGTGGTTGGAAAGAAGAGGACTGAGTTCTCATAGGCTAAAATCCAAACCTCTTCGTTTGCTTTTTCAGACCCTGTCTCCCCAGCTTCATCTCTTACCACATTAGTTTGCGTTGTGTGTGCTAGCTCGATGCTGCTGCCAGTGACCCTCCGAGTAGGCTATTGTTCTGTTTGAAGTCTCTACTTTTTGTAGGAATGTCCTTCTTATCAACTTTTCTGCCCATCAAAGTGCTGTTTCCGTTTGTTTCTGCTGCAGCTCTCCCTGCCCTGTCAGACAGGTTTGCATGTACCTCTGTTATCTGTCCCTCTTTATTGTTTTTTTTTTTTAAGTGTATGTACCTAGAATAGATTGCAAGCTCCCTGAGAGCTGCTGCAATAACTCATATTTATACTGCAATTTATTCTTCATAGTACTATTACCTATGAACCTGGCTCATAGTAATTTTTAATATTGATTGAGTGAAACGATAAGGGGTGAGTTAATAAAGGGAGACCAGAAAAGATTTCAAAGTTGTTAGTGAATGATCCTGCAAAAGTAAGTTAAGCTAACAGTGGTGGAGGAGGAGGAGGAGGAGGATGGGGATTAGGGATAAGAGTAGAATAATTGAGAAAATAACTTTTTCTTGTCATTTAAAAATATTTGGAGGGTAAGAATAAAAGAAGGCCAAAAAAAAAAAAAAAAAAAAGGGCAGAAGAATTATGGAGAAGACCAAACCATATGCCCACATTCCCTAAACTTATTAATAATTTTGGGAATTTTTGTTGTGATTATATATTAAAATGTGTATTATACATTTCAGTGAATTTGCTGTTTTTAGCATATAAATGTGCCATAATTTATCAATTTAGTCTCTTAATAGACATGGACTGATTTATAATTTTTGCCATTATAAACCATCTATAAGAGCCCTATGATGAACATCTATGAAAATGAGTTTTTTACCTCCTTTTGTCTTTTTTAAGTCTGTTGATTTTGTAAGCTTGTTACAAATGTTGGTTTATTCAAAGATGACAAAGCTCTTAAATGAATTTGATTTGTATTTGAATTCCAATTTAATAATTTTGAAAGTTTTGGTAATTATCTAAGAATAGAATTTTTCTTGGTGAGGATTAAGACTGAAACTGATAAACATACAGAGTGACGTGACTGAATCTCCCTGTCAACTAAAGGAGTCACAGTTTGTGGTGTAGATCAGGTGGCCGTTTGAACTGGGCTTCTGCGCTAAGTATGGCGGGATAGTCTTACCTTCATTTAGGTCTGCCTGGGTATGTAAAGACTTTGATTAAGTCCTCGGTTGCCTCAGGTGAGACTCTCCAGGTGAGACTCTCCAAAACATAATAGCTTTTGTCCTTCAGTTACACACTTAGCCCTCTTTAAGTCATTTTAGAAAATGACTGGCCCTGGCTGGTGGCGTGCAGTGGCTAAGGTGCTGGCCTGCCAACCCAAAGGTCTGCTGGTTTGATTCCCAGTCGAGGCACATAACCATAAGCCAGGCCTCCAGCCAGATCCAGCACTGGAGGCAGGTGAAAGGCAATCATACATTAATGTTTCTCTCCTTTTCTTCCACCCTCCCTGCCCTTCCCTTGGAAAAAAGAAAAAGAATAAAATCTTTAAAAAAAAATTTAACTTGAAAAAATAAACTATCTAAAAATTCAATATTTGGATAATTATGAATCTGTGTAATCAAAAGTGCCAGAGATGTCACACCTCCAAAATAGAACCCAGTATGGCCACCAATGACTGTCTTTCAAATTTACCTCTAAAATGTAAGGCAAAATTAAAGTGTTTATTTAGATATTAATCAGAAAGTTGCTGGGTCTGAAAGAAATGACTCTAGACCTTAAAGGCTGGATAACTTGATTTTTACCCAGATATGTTAGTAGACTATTGTTTAAAGTGTATATATTTCTATTACATTTATCATTGCTCTGAAAAAAAAATAGAAACTTTATGTAATGATAATTGGGAAGATGGCAGCCTTCTGTAGTTAGTTAACTTTTAGATTGATGAGTATTTAACAGAGGTTGTCAAGTTCTGTGCTGAGTACCAGGGATTATAAAAGAATATTGTCTGCTTTACCATGGTACACACTAAATTAGGAAAAGAAACCACTGTCATGATTCTGTTATAATACTTTATTAATCATAATACCTGCCTGTGCTGCCGGAAGCATTTTTGAATTCTTTTGAAGGCTAAGAAATACACTTAAGGGATGGTAGTTAATTGTGGTTGTCTTGTTGATTATGTACTATGGGCCAGATGATAAACTTAGCTCCAAGTGGTTAACAAAATATGTAACATTTCTGGTTCTTAAACATTTTAGATAAATACATGAAGGAATGTTAAATTGAACAGTGATCAACTTGTTCTTATTTTATGTTCTTACATATGCAGGGCTTTCTAAACTCCTCTCAACAATTTTATCACGAGATTTCCCATTGTTGACTCTTAAAACATTTTTTTAGCACTATTTTTAATGTGTAGGAGAAGAAAATATTTAATGGCTCATAAATGCACTGACAGGAGAGGAAAAAAGTAGTATATTTTCTTGGTAAGCAAAGTCAGATAATCCCAGCTGACAGAAGGCGCCCTAAAAACCTATTCCTCCTCTCCCCACAAGATACCATCATGAACAGTTCCTTTTGTAACCTTTTAGTAAAATCCTTTCATACATTTCTAAATAATGCAGGCAGTCATGTGGTCCTAAAACATTTATTTTATGATTTTCTTTTATCTCTTGATAGTAAAAATTTGATAAAAGACTTGACAAAACATTTTTGGCAATCTGCTTAAAAAAAATGTTAGCACTTGTACTGCAGTTTTGTTTTAGCAAAATCTGGTTCTCTGGTATATTTGTTATCCATAACCTTGAGCAGGATCCCAAATAGACTATATTATATTAATGATTTTATTTTTATAAAATTCCCTTTTTCTCATTTCATACAATACCTCTTTCATGAGTTCTCACTTATATCCTAATTTTTTTCCAGTTTATTTGCTAATAAAAGCTATCAGTTTTATTAATTTAAATGGACATATTTACTAAATTCTACAGTGAATATATTTCACCTTAAGTTTAAAAAAGTTTATAGTCTGTTTTATAGCTAAGCTGATCATTAACTTTAAATTTAAAGACTTAGGCTGCTTCTTTTTCTTAATCCTTTAATTGGTTTGATTCTCAACCATGAATATACCATTTGCCTTTTCACTTTTGCGTTGTGACTGATAAGATCGCATTTCATGCATGGATCATTTCCTTGTTGACATTAAAAAAAAAAAACAGGTTGGACATGAACCAAATTGATTTTTGATTTTAGAGGAAGGAAAAATGTTCCTTCCTCTAAAAAAAAAAAAAAAAAAAAAGGTTAAATTAAAAGTAATTAGCTACTTAGCATGGTGAAAAGCAGGAGTTCTCTTTATTTTCATGCACATATAACTTAAAGACATAACAAAATTTAGTATTGAGGTCTGTCCCTAAAGTATTGAGCCAATGTCAGCATTATGACAACAGTTTGCCTGGCCTGCACTTTCAGGACAGACTTTGTACTTTCCTCTCATCAGTTTCTTTTTTTTTCCATCAGTTTCTTTTTATCGTATGTTTTTAGTGTCTTTCACCATTGAAGTAACTTAATATTTTGCATTCTGTAAAGCATAGTAATATGGTGAAGATAGTGTTATAGCATTAGTAATAAAGACAAAATGAAGAAATGATGATACCATTAAAAACATTCTTTTCTAGCACTGGCTGGTGTGGCTCAGTAGATTGAGTGCCTGCCTGCCTGCGAACCAAAGGGTCACCAGTTTAATTCCCAGCCTGGGCAAATTCCTGGGTTGCAGGCCAGGTCCCTGGTTGGGGGCTAACAAGAGGCAACCACACATTGATGTTTCTGTCTCTCTCTTTCTCCCTCCTGTCCCCTCTCTCTAAAAATAAGTAAAATATTTAAAACAATAACATAAAAGAAAACCCTTCTGTAATTTAAATTTCGAGAAGGTATATCCTTGACTGCCCTGGCTGGTGGCTCAGTGGATTGGTGCCTGCCTGTGAACCCAAAGGTCACTTGTTCAATTCCCAGTCAGGGTACATACCCAGGTTGCAAGCCAGGTCTCCAGGCAGGTCTGTAGCTGGAGGCAGGTGAAAGGCAACTATACATTGATGTTTCTCTCCCTTTCTTCCTTCCTGCCTGTCCTTCTCTCTAAAAAATAATGAATAAAATCTTAAAAAAAAAAAAAAGATACAGCCTTGAATTTTAAATATGGCACTCTGAAGACCAGGCTACAGACGGGAATCCTTTTTATATAATTTTTGTTTTGTTTTTATTTTGTTAGAGAAAATATGTAGTATTATGTGTTGTAAATAATTATGTGGGCTTAATATGCAGGTTCTTATTAAATGTATCATTCTTTTAGTAATAATATAGTATGTATGATGCAGATTTTAATGCACAGTTTTTTTAGTAAGCATATAATCCATGTTTTTCCTTCCTTGGTGAATAAAAGCTCTTTAAATTCTATGTATTTGTAGTTTATTTTTATCTTCATTATTGAGCTTTATACATTTATTTTGGGTGCGACATTATGATTCTTTTACCAAAAAGCTCTTATAGAGTATCTCTTCAGATAGGCTATTCCAGGAAACAGGAAGATTTGCTGTGTTATTTGACATGTTGTGAGTGATGAATGAGCTAAGGAACAAAGGCAAATGAAGGGGAGATAACAAACTTGAAGAATCGCAGAAGTTGTATTCCAGTTAAGTGTGGTAGCACTAGATTATCTAAATTTAACAGTATGTCCAGGTCAAAGCCAAGGAATTTTGAGCTATTTTCAGCTGCAAATAGTAAGCTTATTTTAGAAGCATGTTTGACCATTAAGTGACATATTTTGGCAACTTTTCATATCATCTGGATCTCCTCTAAGTAGCATGTATTTGGGATTGTTGTAGATGCCCACTATCCCTATTCAATTATGAGAGTGAAAATTGCTATTTGCAATAAAAAGTGATTGTATGTTATGGGTCTATAAATCTGGATGGTTTGGTCTTCATATAGAGACTTAGGATTCTTCTTCTTTAACTGGTGAAACTTCAGTCATCTTCTCTATAAATTACATCTTCTCCACCATCAATCATCACAATGTGTCTCACACATTTTTAGGTAAAACATCTAAATGAGGAATTTTATTCCATCCCTGAGTTTGATAACTACCAAGTAAGTATGAAAAATGTTTACTTATAAAAAGTGTCCTAGTTTCACCTGTACAGATTTTGAAATGTTTGTCACTTATAACCCTTTCTGTTCTATACTTTAAATTAGCTCACTGTTACGTACCTTTGTAATTTCTTTTAGATTTCAGGTTCATGTCAGTTGAAGCAATGTTATTATTCAGAAGCTATAAATATAAATTGTATATTCAGAAGTTTAAGCTATTTTTGATTGCTTATATTGGTTATGGTAGAGGAGAAACATGGCTGATTACTTGAAAGTCTAAGTAAAACAGCATAATAGTAATTTTCCATTTTATTAATATGTGAATTTTGAATGTTTTTCTAGAAATATTCAAATATATTATCATTGTCTTATTTAGCATCTAACAAAACAATATCTCTGTTTTCTGGAGTAGTGTTAAAATGTTTATTTTACCACTAATATATAACTGCCATGAAATAGTATACCTCTACTAACCAGTTATGATTTTGTTGAATAGAAATTTCTAATTGTTTTCTCACTACTTGGTATAAAAATATTTTACTTAAGGGTCATAGGGGAGAGGGCATTTGAATATAAATTACTTTTCTCTTTTTTATATTATCAAGTAAGATTGTCTTCTGTCTTTACAGAAGGCTTCTTTGTTTTCCTGGAATCTTTACAAGTCTTAAAAACCAATTGTAGGTTGTTATAGGGGAGAAAATAAAAACCATTTATTAACATGTATATCTCATGTACATGTGGAAGGTACACTGGGGAAAAGGAGAGACTCAGAATGGCTTTAGAATTCAAGATGGAAAAAGAGGAGGGAGGATGTAGGCCTCTTCAGGGGAGAGTAAATGAATGGAATTTAGGGAAGATGAAAGGCCCCTTAGAATGGGAGATGTGATAGTCTGTGAGAGTGCCCATATGGGTGTGGTGTCTGCAGCTAGTCTCCTCTCCTGCGATAAGTCAGTCCTCCCTGGTTGATGAAACTCCCAGGGAGAGCATTTATGACAATTGAGTATCTTTTGGAGGATCTTTAGGCAGATGAGTGAAGTTCAGAAACGTTTTCTGTTTTTGTTTGTTTGTTTGTTTGTTTTTCTTTTCCCAGTGCATACAACTCAAAAATTTAATAAGTTGAAGTAGCATATTTTGGAGTGGCATCTCCTGCACTTCCATAGGCATATTGGCATGCTATATTCTGCTACTCTTCATTCTCAACTCTGTTTAACATTCTTGGTCTGCAGTATTTACTTACCTGGTCTTTAGTCTCAATTATTTGCAGCTGTAGGGTAGCACCAAAGTGATGAAGGCTGTGTGTGCAATTATAGTCAGGATATAATGGTTATTAAATCATTTACAGTGTACCTTTGAGTATTAAGTGATGTCCCCTGGCAGACAAGGTCTTCATTTTCCCTCAGTCCTACTTTATAAAGTAGAGAGAAAAATAAAGTGTAGATATTCCTTGTGGTTATTATATACTTTGTTTTTGAGAATCTATCTTAAGTATAATAATGGCTC
This sequence comes from Noctilio leporinus, assembly GCA_004026585.1. Classification (NCBI taxonomy): domain Eukaryota; kingdom Metazoa; phylum Chordata; class Mammalia; order Chiroptera; family Noctilionidae; genus Noctilio; species Noctilio leporinus. The sequence continues at coordinate 202,561 of PVIW01002602.1, forward strand.
CATTCTACTTAGTAATATATGTATCTTTACAACCATGACTCAGGTCAAGATATTAAAAGTTTCCACTGTACAACAAATGTAGCTTGTACCTTTTCTCTGTCTATATTGCAACATCCCACACCTCACACCCCACCCATTTGCACTATTGACTGTTAATCATCATTGAGTATATGCGATTCTGTGTCTGGGTTCCTTTGCCTAACATTATGCTTCTAAATCTCATCCTATACTCAACTCACTGTTGAGTATAACAATTCATTAATTATTGCTATGTAGTATTCTGTTTTATAATATACCACAATTACCCATTCCTTTGTTTATTCTATTTGTGTTGTTTCAATATGACAAGTTCATTTTGCTTCTCGTGTTGTTGAATGGGAAGTACATAATATTTACCTGTAATTACTTTTAGAAAATTCAATTTACTGAAATACTATTTATAAATAAAATATACCTTTCTTCAATAGGATTATTAAAGTATAACTTTACTTACAATAAAACTCAACCTTTAAAAATATTTTGACAAATGTATATAGACATGTATCCACAAGTCATGATTTACAGTATTTTCCTTACCCCCAAAAGTTATCTTTTTCTATTTTGTAGTCAAACACTGATCTGATTCCTGTCTCTTTAGTTTTGCTCTTTCCACATGTGATATAAGAAACATCAGACAGTATGTTCCAATGTTGAATGTGGCTTCTTTTACTTACCATAATGCTTCTGAGAGTCATCCATGTTGTTGCATGTATCAGTTGATTTTATTGCTAAATAGTATTGCATTTTATGGAGATGGCACAGTTTATTCATTATCAGTCAGTGGATATATAGATTATTTCTAGTTTGGGGTGATTATAAATAAACATTTGCCTACAGATCTTTTAGACATATATTTTCACTTATTTTTATCCCCCATGTAATTAGCTTTGCCCCCCTTTCTTATTTTAAAATTCATTTGATCAAGTGAAATAAGTCAAACAGAAAAGGACAGTCTTATATGATGTCATTTATATGTGGAACCTAAAAATACTTAAACAGACACTGAATTGGTGGTGACCAGAACTAGGGGTAGGGATATAGGGAGGTGTTAGCCAATGGGTACGAACTTTTAGTTATAAGATGAAGTAGTTCTGGGAATATGGCATACAGAAATATGATTATAATTAAAAACATTGTAATATATACTTGAAATTTGCTAAGAGAATGGAACTTAAATGTTCTTGTCACGAAAAATAAATGATAATTAAGTTACATGATGGAAGTATTAACTGATGCTATTATGGTGATCATTTTGTTTTATGGACATGTATCAAATCATGCTGTGGACCCTAAATTTAATAGTTTTAAGTATAAACTATGTTTCTGTCAAGGTGTGAGGAAAAAATGGGCAATGAGAGGAATTCTTATGATGAATATGTTTTATATCTTCACTATCTTCATGTCATATCCTAATTGTGATACATACTGTAGTTTTGAAAGGCTATCATTAAGAAAACTAGGTAAGATATACATGAGAGCTCACTGTATTATTTATTAACAACTGTACATGGATCTATATTTATATCACAGTAAAAAGTTTAATTACCAAGTAAAATGTTACGTTGTGTATGTTTATTTGTGGATCTTTATTCTGTTCCATTAGTCTATCTTTATGTCAGTACCACACTTTCATGAGTACTGTTGATTTATAGTAAATCATGAAATAAGTTAGTGTGAGTTCTTAACATTTCCATGGAAATTTTAGAACCCAACTGTCAATTTCTAGACACACCTACTTGGATTTTAATTGGTACTGTGTTTAATCTATAAATCAATATAGGAACAATTGCTATCTTCAAACTGAATCTATCTATTCTGTTTTAAAAAAGATTTCCTATAATTTCTTAATGGTATTTTATAGTTTTCAGTGTACAGGGATAAAGTATTTTAAAAATAACTTACGTTTTTTGGGTATAAATGACTTAAAATTTTTAAATTTCCATCTTTTTAGATGCTAGTGCATAAAATTGTGATGATTTTTGTTGATCCTAAATTGTGCAACCTTGCTAAAAGTTACTTATTCTAGTACTTTGTTTATTAGCCTTTTAATGTGGTGAGTTGCATTGATTTTCAAATGTTGAACTCAACTCACATTCCTGGCACAAACCTCAGACCATATTATCCTGTTCCTATTTCTGTGTCTGGATTTGATTACATTTGATTTTTATAAGGTGTTTTATATCTATGTTCATGTGATGATGGTCTGTAATTGGCTACTGTTTTGTCTGGTGTGGTATCAGAGTAATGCTGATCTCATAAAGTGATCAAAAATATTCCCTTTCTGAGTATGTGGAAAATTGATATGAATTCTTCAAACATTTGGTAAAATTCTACAGTGAGTATTTAGGCTTGGAGATTTATTTTTCTGGAGTTTTTTTAAACTACAAATTCAGTTACTCTGATAGTTACAGAGCTATTCAAATGATATATTTTATATTAGATAATTTTTTAATATCTATAGGGTCTGTAGTGATATCATCAGTTTGATTCCTGATAGTTTAAATGGCATCTTCCATTTTTTCCCCTCAGTCTAGCTATAGGTTTATTGTTTTGTTTTGTTTTTTTAAATCTTTTCAAAGAATTAACTTTTCCCTTTCCTTTCCATTGATTTTTCTCTATTTGTTTTTCTGGTTTAAACTTAGTTTGTGTGTGTGTGTGTTTTAAAGATTTTATTTATTATTTTTCAGAGAAAGGGGAAGGGAGAGAGACAGAGAGGAAGAGAAATATCAATGTATGGTTGCCTTTCACCTGCCTCCAGCTATAGACCTGGCTTGTAACCTGGTTATGTGCCCTGGCTGGGAATCGAACCAGTGACCTTTGGGTTCTCAGGCCAGCACCTTAACCACTGTGCCACCAGGGCTTAGTTTATGTCTTAAGCCTTGTTTTCTTCCATCTACTTGCCTTGGTGTATATTTTTTCTAGTTTTAAGAAATGAGTTTAGATTATTGATTTGAGAACATTCCTCTTTTCTAATGTAACTGTTTAGTGCTATAAATTTCCCTCTTAAGTACTGCTTTAGCTGAGTCCCACAGATTTTTGATATATTTTGTTTCATTTTACCAACCCATCAATTATTTAGGGGTGTGGTGTTTAAATTTAATGATACCAAAAATGGTGGTATTGTTTTCATTTGGATTGGTATCTGCTTCAATATGTATTGTTTTAAATACTGTGGCTTTATAACATGCTTTATTATTATTCAAGCTCTGCCTTATTAGCTTCCTCACAGCTTTTCTTCCTTCACTGCTTTATCTTTTCTTTAAATTTAGGTAGGTTCTATCTATAAAATAAGTATCTCAATTAAGGAATAGACTCATTTTTCCCCCAGTCTCTCCTAAGTAGTCAGATACTCTATCTTAAGAGTTAATTTTGGTAGTTGATTTTTTCTTATAAAGCTGTTCATTTTATCTAAAATTTTAGGTTTATCGGTACATTGTATATTACAATATAATTTAAAGTCTTTGTATAACTAGTTTTATATTAATATATTCTCATGTGCACACGTATGAGAGGGGAGAAGAGTCTCTCTTGCAACTACTCAACTTTAGTATTGGGAAAGCAGCCCTATGCAATATATAAAAGAATCAACCTGGTGATGTTGCAATAAAACTTAACTTCTAGACTCTGATCTTTAGATTTTATATAATTTTCATGTATCATAAAATTTTTTATGATACATTTTTTCTTTTTTCTTTTGATTATTTTCAAATAATTTTTTCTTTTGATTATTTTCAGTCATTTAAAGATATAAAATCCATTTTTGGTTTTCAAGCCATACAAAATAGATAGTGAACTGGATTTGCTGAGTTCTGTTCTCCCTGATAGTTTTCTATTATAGAAAGACAAATTAAAGTTTTCACTATGATTGTGGATTCATTTTATTGGCTGATGTGGCTCAGTGGATTGAGTACCGGCCTGCAAACCCATTTATTTTTGATAGTTTTTTTTTCATATGAGATACATTATTGAATGTATAAGTTTTTATGATTATTTTATCTTCTTGGCAGGTTTTACCTTTTACCAATATAAAACTTTCTCATTCTCATTTGAATGCTTTTTTTGGGAAAAGGAGGATGAATTTTATGATTTCCAAGAATGATATTGCCACTCATGCTTCTATTTTGTTCATGTTAGCCAGTGTTGTATGAGAGCCTAGTGGGCTGGGTATCCACAATAACTCCTGATGCAAAAAAAGAAAAAAAATTTTTATATTTGGCTTGATTTTCAGTAACTTAGTGTGGAAGTCTTAAGGCAATTGCACTTGGCCACCTTCCCTTTCCCACATGTCAGTGTTTCACAGCTAGGATGGTGCTATCTAGAAGTGTCAAGTGTGTACCAATGTGTACTCAAAGTTCCTATTGTGTCACTGCCCGAGGAATAAGGCAGCCTTTCCTGCCCCCATCTGCTTTTGGGTACAATGCTTAGAACCAAATAGGTCATTGGTATTAGTAAGATTTTGTAAGTTCCCTTCAGCCTACCTAATTTGTAATTAAGAGAAGACCATTTCTGTTCTATAAGTTAATGGAAGGAAACCTTTAACTTTGCTGAAAGATTAAATTGATAGTGTTTTAAGATGAACTGCTTTGAGATTTTAATGTGGAAATGTGAGGAAGAACCAACTTGAACATAGTCTAATTGCCTTCTCATTCTTCAATCCTTGTGTTAGAATTTACAAAAGATAAAGTAGTTCTAGGATAGATAATGCTTTTGTTCGTGTGTACTGGAAAACAGTCCTAATGCTATTTCTGTGAGATCCTCTCTTAACCTTGTCACGATGGGAACCTGAACTGCTGTGAATTATAATAAAAATGAATTTTCATCAGTTGTTTCTCTTCCACATGTCTTTAATAGCAGTTTCGTTTATATTTTAAGCAAAGCTGCCTTGCTATTTGATATTTGAGACTTTGCAATATGATTTTAAAATGTTTTGCTTTAGATACTTCAAATTGCATTCTATAACATCATTTAAGATAGCATACACTGTGCCTTCATTATAAAAGCCGTAGGGGGTAAAATGTCTTCATATTTGTCATCTTTAGTGATAGGCAGATATAAAACAGATACTTAAAATTACTTCTGTGTTCACCTGCAGCATTTGGATTTGGTTGTTAGGTTTCATTCTCTTTTTTTAAACTAATGAATTAGGATTGAAGTTTCATAGGGAGGTTATTCTGTTTGGGTAATTCTTTGTATTTGTATCTTAATTACAAGGGAGGAGTTTCTTTTCTTTTTCTTTTTTTTTTTTTTATTATTTGCCGAATTTCATAGCTCAGTTTTTATTTTGTTTCCTAAAGGGCTTTAGATTAAGAGGGCTCAAATCAGAAGAATAAATTCCCATATTTTGTTTTACATATGTTTATTGAAATATCTGCCAAGTCCTTCAGTGACCCTCCTTCCAGTGATTCAAGTGCTGTAAACCACGTGGTATTGTCATCGACTTTTCTCTTGCAGATGGACATTTTCCTGCTGCTTACTCCTTCTTTCTTGATGCAAAATAAGAAAAGGCTTTTTTTCTTTAAGAGGTTGCTAGCATGGGAAATTTTTTTAGATGATTTCTTATGAAGAGTAGAATAGTTAATATCTTATTAAGGTCATTGTTGCTTAGGTGCTGGTCTTACTGAAATAGACACAAGATGTATAAGGCAAAATAAAATATAGCTTCAGGTATTATGGCGAAGTCATTCCTGAAATAGAGGAGCCTTTTTGGATCTTTGGAAGAAGAGGCCATAGATCCTTAAGCTACCTTATGAGCTTTTTATTAGTTTATAACACTATACAAAACCAATATATATGTTTAAAGATTTTATTTATTATTTTTAGAGAGAGGGGAAGGGAGGGAGGCAGAGAGGGAAAGAAACATCAAAGTATGGTTACCTTTCACCTGCCTCCAGCTACAGACCTGGCCAGAGACCTTGCTTGCAACCTGGTTATGTGCCCTGGCTGGGAATCGAACCAGAGACCTTTGGGTTTGCAGGCTAGTGCCTTATCCACTGTGCCACCAGCCAGGACCAAAACCAATATTTAAAACACCTATCAACTCATTATATAAGTAAAATATGTATTTTCTTTCTTTCTTTCTTTCTTTCTTTCTTTCTTTCTTTCTTTCTTTCTTTCTTTCTTTCTTTCTTTCATTTTATTATTGTATTACATCCATCCCCTTGTTGCTCCCCTCTGTCCCCCTCCCCACCCACCCATTCCCCACAAAGTCAATCCCCCCTGTTGTCCATGTCCATGGTTCCTTTATACTAGGTTC